>SRMA01025968.1:0-11174 GCA_007224835.1 Danionella cerebrum
TAAAGTTTGCACGCAAACTTCGCTGTTGGCTTGCGTTGGTACCGTTAATACCTTTTTAAATGTTGTCAATTCCGCAACAATAACATAATCCAACCCCCATGTCTCTATGATTCTCATAAGCTGAGATAGGTACATACAAAATTGGTTGCTATGGTAACCAGTCTGGTTGCTATGGAGGGGTCAGTGACCTAACATATTGTTCCCAATGTCAACACGAGTAAAATACACCAACCCCCATGTCTCTATGACTTTCGTAAGCTGAGATAGAGATGCGCCATATTGGTTGCGATGGTAACAGTGTGGTTGCTATGGAGGGGTCGCTGACCTAATATATTGTTCCCCATATGCATGCGAGTAAATTACAGCAACCCCCATGTCTCTATGATTTTCCTGAGCTGAGATGGGTACATGCAAAATTGGTTGCTATGGTAACCAGTCTGGTTGCTATGGAGGGGTCAGTGACCTAACACATTGTTCCCCATGTCAATACATCAACCCCCATGTCTCTATGACCTTCCAAAGCTGAGATAGAGCTGCGCCATATTGGTTGCTATGGTAACCAGTTTGGTTGCTATGGAGGGGTCGCTGACCTAATATATTGCTCCCAATATTTATACGGGTAAAATACAGCAACTCCCATCTCTCTATGATTTTCCTAAGCTGAGATAGAGACATGCCATATTGGTTGCTATGGTAACCAGTCTGGTTGCTATGAAGGTGTCATTAACATAATATGTTTCAGCTGTCAGTATGGGTGAAGCTTACCAGCCCCCAAGTCTCTAGCATTTTTCTAAGCTAAGATAGGGATGTGGCAATATAGTTGCTATGGTAAACAATTTGGTTGCTATGGAGGAGTTAGTGACATCATGTTGTATCCTACTTTCCATTTAGACTAATATAAAGCAACCCCCATGTCTCTACTGTGTTCCGTTTAGAAGATATTTGACATTGAAAGTTATGTCAAAAAGTGGGTGTGGCTTAATGATTTTATGTTAATTCACATGCAATGATGGGCTGGATAAGTGATTTGCTTCCTTAATGCTTGTATGACTTTCCAGTGTCAATCAATTACAGAAGCTCTTTACAATAGGATCTATGGGGTTCATGCTCCATTCATTTCAATGGGCCATTGAAAGTCAATGAGACACCTTTGACCTAATTATTTGAAATCAGCTGCACCTGGAGCTATCAACTGCCAGATTTTCAAACGAGTCAGCTGCAGCTGGAAATCCAACTGTCAGATTTTTAAACTATGGCAAATCTGCTGGAGAAAATCCGATTTCCATGCCTCAAACAAATAAAGATTATAGAAGAACCGTAAGACATATCGAAATGATTCTTTCTTTGTCAGAAGCAGAAGACCCTAACGAAGAGAATGCTGTAAATTTTGTGAAGGTGTGATTAGAAAAAAAAAAATTATGGCGAGCTAAAAATAGCCTTCATTTGATTCTGTGCAACTGCTCATTTCTGAGATTTCGATACCTCCAAACAAATAAGGATTACGAGAGAAGGATACGACACATTAAAATATTTCCTTCACTGTGAGAATCACAAGATTTTAAGGAAGAGAATGGTGTAAATTTTGAGAAGCTGTGATAAAGTTTGAATGATTTATGGCGAGTTACAAATAGCCTACGATTGAGATTTTAAACAGAATCCACCAGAATTTTTGAATGGAGGTGAATGGAGCAATTATGTACACTCGTTGTGGTTTAGGCCACCTGGAGTAAAAACCGTGTGTTTTTTAAAAATGAAAACAGCACCAACTGAAAGAGGACAAAATCTCTACCATTTAGGTATAAAATGTGTGTGTAAAGGTTAATTTTTAGTTGAGAAAACAGTGCAAGTAGCAACAAGACTGAACTTGCTCAAAGTTAGAGTGGCGATGACATCACCACTCTAGGGCTCCCATAGGGAATGACTTGGGCGATTTTTGGGCCGAAATTCACGATTTTTACGGAAACCGCTGGTCAAATCGGTCCGAAAAGACATAGCAACAAACTACATAACAGCTTTGAGGTGTGTTGAAAGTTTCGTGGCTGTAGCTCGAACGGGCTAGGAGGAGTTGACGGTAATTTTTTTTGTTCTAAGAAGAAGAAGAAGAACTAGATTTTAAAGTTTGCACGCAAACTTCGATGTTGGCTTGCGTTGGTACCGTTAATACCTTTTTTTTTAAATGTTGTCAATTCCGCAACAATAACATAATCCAACTCTCATGTCTCTATGATTCTCATAAGCTGAGATAGGTACATGCAAAATTGGTTGCTATGGTAACAAGTCTGGTTGCTATGGAGGGTCAGTGACCTAACATATTGTTCCCCATGTCAACACGAGTAAAATACACCAACCCCCATGTCTCTAGGACTTTCGTAAGCTGAGATAGAGATACGCCATATTGGTTGCTATGGTAACAGTGTGGTTGCTATGGAGGGGTCGCTGACCTAATATATTGTTCCCCATATGCATACGAGTAAATTACAGCAGCCCCCATGTCTCTATGATTTTCCTGAGCTGAGATAGGTACATGCAAAATTGGTTGCTATGGTAACCAGTCTGGTTGCTATGGAGGGGTCAGTGACCTAACACATTGTTCCCCATGTCAATACACCAACCCCCATGTCTCTATGACTTTCCAAAGCTGAGATAGAGCTGCGCCATATTGGTTGCTATGGTAACCAGTTTGGTTGCTATGGAGGGGTCGCTGACCTAATATATTGCTCCCCATATCTATACGGGTAAAATACAGCAACCCCCATCTCTCTATGATTTTCCTAAGCTGAGATATAGACATGCCATATTGGTTGCTATGGTAACCAGTCTGGTTGCTATGGAGGAGTCAGTGACATCATGTTGTAATCTACTTTCCATTTAGAATAATATAAAGCAACCCCCATGTCTCTACTGTGTTCCGTTCAGATGATATTTGACATCGATAGTTTTGTAAAAAAGTGGGTGTGGCTTAATTATTTTATGGTAAATCACAAGGAATGATTGGCTGGATAAGTGATTTGCTTCTTTATTTCTAGTATGACTTTCCAGTGTCCATCAATTACAGAAGCTCTTTTACATTAGGATCTATGGGATTCATGCTCCATTCATTTCAATGGGCCATTGAAAGTCTATGAGACACCTTTGACCTACTTATTAGTAATCAAGTGCAGCTGCTGCAAAGGGCCAACTGTCAGATTTTCAAATGATGGCAAATCTGCTGGAGAAAATCCAATTTTCATGCCTCAAACAAATAAAGATTATAGAAGAACCGTAAGACATATCGAAATGATTCTTTCTTTGTCAGAAGCAGAAGACCCTAACGACGAGAATGCTGTAAATTTTGTGAAGGTTTGATTAGAAATAAAAAAATTATGGCGAGCTAGAAAAAGCCTTCATTTGATTCTGTGCAACTGCTCATTTCTGAGAAATCCATACCTCCAAACAAATAAGGATTACGAAAGAAGGACAAGACAGATTAAAATATTTCCTTTACTGTTAGAATCACAAGATTTTAAGGAAGAGAATGGTGTAAGTTTTGTGAAGCTGTGATAAAGTGTGAATGATTTATGGCGAGTTAAAAATAGCCTGCGATTGAGATTTTAAACAGAATCCACCAGAATTTTTTTTTTTTTTTTAATGGAGCAATTAAGTGCACTCCTTGTGGTTTAGGCCACCTGGAGTAAAAACCGTGTGTTTTTTAAAAATGAAAACAGCACCAACTGAAAGAGGACAAAAATCTCTACCATTTAGATATAAAATGTGTGTGTAAAGGTTAATTTTTAGTTGAGAAAACAGTACAAGTAGCAACAAGACTGAGCTTGCTCAAAGTTAGAGTGAGCGATGACATCACCACTCTAGGGCCCCCATAGGGAATGACTTGGGCGATTTTTGGGCCGAAATTCGCGATTTTTACGGAAACCGCTGGTCAAATCAGTCCGAAAAGACATAGCAACTCGAGTGGGAACAGCTTGGACGACCGTGGAAAGTTTCGTGGCTGTAGCTCGAACGGGCTAGGAGGAGAAGCGTTGTAAAATTTTGGCGTGGGAAAAGAGAAGAATAATAATAAGTTTAAGAGAGATAACAATATGTTGGCTCTGCAAGCCAACATAATAAGTTTAAGAGAGATAACAATATGTTGGCTCTGCAAGCCAACATAATAAGTTTAAGAGCAATATCAATATGTTGGCTTTGCAAGCAAGCCAACATAATAAGTTTAAGTGCAATATCAATATGTTGGCTTTGCAAGCCAACATAACAACAAACAGTGACCCGATGGAAGGTCCGGCGCTAGGCACGGACAGCTTGATCACTCTCTAACTAGCCGGAGCGTAATTTACTCAGATGAAAAAACTGCTTCTCTGGCTGGTCCACAATTTTTAGTTTTTATCTACACTCTTCTTCTCGTTGGCATTTTTTATTTTTATTTTTTTAAACCATGTCCCAATCGGGAGCCAACAAAGGGCATTTGTGACAAAACCAAGAGCAAGAAAGATATAAAGGAAAAACAAACCTAACACTTTAACCACCGACCGTAACAATCAAGTCTTCCTCAATTATAATTGCTTTAGACTAAATTTTAATCTTTCAGTCATTAAAATTATTATATCTATCAACAAATGTTATTTCTGAAACTTGGATAGTTGTTTGTTTTAAAAAATGAAATTATGAATCTAAAACACATCTGTTTATGCTCTCATTCCTTGTTAAAGAAATAATTTTTAAATTAGGACAAAATAAATTTAGATAGCATTCACATTTCACACTCCTCTTCTTCTTCCACTTCTCTGGACAGCAGTAAGGGCATTGTGTAGGGGGGTGGTTTATCATCCTTTTTTTCTATGGCAGCCACAATCACCCTGTTACACAATGATCTTATGCATGGGATACAACAACATCCACAGGTCATTATGATAGATATAAAGGTAGCGATAGAAATTAGAATTGAGGTAATCATCACTTTATATTTGCCAAATGTGTTTGTCAGCCAGTCATCTAAGGGGTTGTTGACACCAGATTGCTCTGCCATTGTTTTGGACAGGACTTTCAGTCCCTCTAATGCTCGTGTTACAGATCCATCCGGGGCAGTGTTATTGGGAATGAACGTACAACAATAACCTTTGATCATTGCACATACTCCTCCTTTTTCTGCGAGGAGCATATCCAATGCCATCCTATTCTGGATAGCCATCAGGGAAGTCGGCGCAAGCTGTTCTGCGAGTCCCTCTATGGCATCTCAAAGTTAAATTAGCTAATCTCATAACATTATAATGAACATAATTTATCCTGTCAACATTTTTATTTGGAGTTACTGGGAAGAGTGCCGCAAGAATGGGAACATTCTCGAAACCTGCTCTTATTTGATCTGCCAACTTGTATTCATCTGGTACTCCTCTGGGAACTCCGATTGCATCTATGTAAGTGGGAGAATTCAGGGTCAAATCAAAAGTTCCTGCGTCTCTCTTTGTTCTACTCTTTTGGTCTTTCTGCCTTGTTCCAATCAATGCTAGTGGTGCTGCTAGTCTAACCATTGCACATGTTCCCACAGTGAGTCCTCCTTTTATTCTCACAAATAGTCTTCTGTCCCCACAGTAATAGTACAGACCACCCCGAGCCCATGGCCCTATGACGTTCTGAGCGTTTCTCACTACTTCATTACACCATGAAAGATCGATCCTTCCTACTTTATACCGTGGATCGGGAGCACTGAAATCAAAACATGTAAAGTTTCCTGGTCCTGTTGAAAATGGTCCTGTCTTAGTTTGGTTGTTAATTGTTGGGAAAATTTTGGTTAAAGTGTCACACCCTGTTGGTCTCGCTTTCCAGGTAATTGCCATCATACAGTTGTAGCCAGTTCTGTCAGCTTTAATCAGAGGAGCTGGTTCAATTCTCAGAGTTGGTCTAGCTTTAGCGCAAGCTACACAATTTTCCATTTGCATTTCTCTGGCTGTGGTAGCCATCCATTCTAACCATAAATTTAAATCCCGATACCCAGTGGCTTTTTCCATAATGTCCTCAGGTGTCATTTTAGTATAATCCATTTCAATCACCACCTTACTTCCTGCAATTTCTTTGGTGTGGTCTCTTATTGGTATAACAACTGGCTTTTCTGATTCTATTGGTTTTTCATTGAGTAGTTATATTTTGATCAATCCCAAGGAGTCCCTACCCGTTATTTCTACGCCTAGGATCAAATAGAATGCTTCTTCATTGGGGTTCTCACACTGTTTATATGTACATCTGATTTTGCTTGTGGGGTCTTCACGGAGTTCAGTAATAGACAGAGTGATCGGATTTTGGGTAAGACTGTAATCTCGTTGGAGTGAGAAGGTTCTTGCTCGGTTCCTTATATAGTCATAAGCGTGTTGTTCCGGTTTGAAGGATGGGTTCGTTGATCTGTACACCTCACCCCAATCTTTACACCATCCGTTTGGAGTTGGACAACGTGGCATTTCACATATATAGGTGTCATAACCCCTCCATGACGCATTCGACCCCCCACAATTGATTACTTCACACAAGTCAAACGTAAATGACGTAGTAGAGCCCTTAAAATAATTTAATGCTATACCCCCATATTCCTTTAAGCACTTATCTTGTTTTGTCCATAATTGTCTCACATCTCTTTTGGATCTCCCCAGAGTTTCATTTTTTGAAGTGATTTGATTGATCCGAACAGTGTCGTTCTCTCCTGCTCTGTTTTCCTTTTGCCCCCTGGCTTGCTCCGCCTCGAATATCATCAGTCCTCCCACAACTATTGCAGCGACTATACCTATGAAAATTAACACTTTCCAGTTTTCCCATAATTGGATTCTGACCTGGCCTCCCATTGCTCTATAACGGTTCATTACTCAGGATATCTACTTGTGATAAAAATTAATTGACACTTAAAAATTCAGAAACTAATGCTAAAATAAAAAATAAATAAATAAATAAAAAATAAATAAATAAAATAATAAAAGAAATAAAAATCTACAAAAAGCTTTAAGCAAAAGAATGATATATAAAATATGACAAATTTAAAAATGTAAAAAACAAGATATAAAATGTAACAATTTAAAAATGTAAAAAGATGTATTAGTATAAGAGGAAATACATATGCGTTATCACAAAAGTATTGTAAAATACAAGGATACTAAGCCAGCAAAAACATATAAGCGAAAGTAGATGTAAATTTTTTTTTTTTTTTTTTTATCCTGTGAGCAAAAATGAATTAAAAAATTTCACAAAAACCTGTAAGAAAACTTGCAGGTAAACAACACTCAAAATACTCAAAGTAAATAAATCATAACATTTTACTCCAAAGTGTATATGGAAATGGTTATATCAGAACCTTTAAAGGTTTCCTCAATGATTTGAAGTACTTTGTAGTAATCCAGTTTGTCCAATCCACATCCCAGCCGGGGGATGGATAATTTTGCAATGTTTAGTTTGTCACACCACCTACGCATGCAGGTCAGGCTACTTTCAAAATCTTGATACGTAGGGAGATCTCTGCCAAGTGTTTTTGTGACTAAGTGAAAGACAATCCTGTCTGTTTTATGTGTTAGAGCACATTCACCTTTTACTGTTCTTTGTGCTCCAACTTTTTCAACTCCGTAACGTTCTGTAGTGGATTCCTGAGGCCAGATAATGCAGACAACTGTAGAACAGACTTGAGATCCAGAAACCCCAAAGTGTTCCTGTGAAGTATACACACTACCTCCAAGGACCTCGTGACTGATCGCTAGTCCAGATTACAATGCTTTATGGTCCCCATGGACCATTAAACTAGATTCAACCCCGAAACCCTAGCCGTGCTAGGCACAGGAGGTCAAAGGACAACTGTTTATGGCATCCCTTTTAAAGATATGCCTCCATGAATCTCAAACGAACCCATTAAGCTCTCCAACAGCCCACCAGATCAGCCACACAAACTCAGGATCATTTAAAGGAACAACTAATAAACAGTGAATCAAACAATACAAAATGACTCACAACCACGTGGCTTCATGTATACAGATATACATTGGACTTTGTTATAATTTCTTAAGAGTTGTAGGAGATGAATCATGTAGGAACCTTTTAAATGTAACCTCGTCACATCAAGTAACAGGAATATTCATAGTCATGTATGGATGTGTGTGTGAATGATGGTTTTCCCACTTTATTCTGATGAAGTTTTGCTTTTGATTAGTTACTTAATCCCCTCCTTGAACCGCCACCTTAACGTGGTGGAGGGGTTAGAGTGCTCGAGTGATCCTAGGAGCTATGTTGCCGGGGGCTTATTGCCCCTGGTAGGGTCTCCCATGGCAAACAGGTCCTAGGTGACGGGTCAGACTAAGAGCGGTTCAAAAGCCCCTTATGACTGAAAAATCGAACATATCCGCGACGTCGCCCGGATTGGCGCTACCGGGGTCCCACCCTGGAGCCAGGCCTAGGGTTGGGGCTCGTATGCGAGTGCCTGGTGGCCGGGTCTTTTCCCGTGGGACCCGGCCGGGCCCAGCCCGAAAAGGCCACGTGGGATGACCCTCCAGTGGACCCACCACCCGCAGGAGGGACCGTAAATGTCCGGAATGACACCTCGCTAGGCGGAAAGGAGCCTGAGCTTGGAGCGTTACCGGCTAGATATTGTCGGGCTCACCTCCACGCACAGCCTGGGCTCTGGAATCCAGCTTCTCGAGAGGGGCTGGTCTCTCCACTACTCTGGTGTCCACTGTGGGGAGAGGCGGCGAGCTGGTGTAGGCCTGCTCATAGCCCCCCAGCTTTGCAGCCATGTTTTGGAGTTCTCCCCTGTGAGCGAGAGGGTTGCATCCCTCCGCCTTCGGGTGGAGGGTAGGTCTCTAACTATTGTTTCGGTCTACGGACCGAACAGTAGCGTGGAGTACCCGGCCTTCTTGGAGTCCCTGGGAGGGGTGCTGGAAAGTGCTCCAACTGGGGACTCCATCGTTCTCCTGGGGGACTTCAATGCACATGTGGGGGATGACAGTGTCACCTGGAGAGGCGTGATTGGGAGGAATGGCCTCCCCGATCGGAACCCGAGTGGTGTTCTGTTATTGGACTTCTGTGCATGTCACGGTTTGTCCATAACAAACACCATGTTCAAGCACAAAGGTGTCCACCTGTGCACGTGGCACCAGGACACCTTAGGCCGGAGGTCGATGATCGACTTTGTAGTCGTATCATCTGACCTAAGGCCATGTGTTTTGGACACTCGGGTGAAGAGAGGGGCTGAGCTGTCAACCGATCACTACCTGGTGGTGAGTTGGATCCGCTGGTTGGGGAGGAGACCAGAAAGACTTGGCAGACCCAAACGTACAGTGAGGGTCTGCTGGGAACGTCTGGCCGAGCCCTCTGTCAGTGCGATCTTCAACTCCCACCTCCGGGAAAGCTTTGACCAGATATGGTGTTTTCCATGTTTTCCACCTCCATTGTCTCTGCAGCAGTTCGAAGCTGTGGTCATAAGGTCTCTGGTGCCTGTCGTGGCGGCAACCCCAGAACGCGGTGGTGGACACCGGAAGTAAGGGATGCCGTCAAGCTGAAAAAGGAGTCCTATCTGGCCTGGTTGGCCTGTGGGACTCTGGACGCAGCTGACGGGTACCGGCAGGCCAAGCGAGCTGCAGCCCGTGCTGTGTTAGAGGCAAAAACTCGGACCTGGGAGGAGTTCGGGGAGGCCATGGAGGAAGACTATCGGTCGGCCTCAAGGAGATTCTGGCAAGCTGTCCGGCGCCTCAGGAGGGGGAAACAGTGCCCCACCAACACTGTCTACAGTGGAGGCGGAGAGCTGTTGACCTCGACCAGGGATGTGGTCGGACGGTGGAAGGAATACTTTGAGGATCTCCTCAATCCCACTGCCACTTCTTCCATGGAGGAGGTGGAGGCTGGGGTATTTGAGGTGGACTCGTCCATCACCCAAGCCGAAGTTGCCGAGGTAGTCAATAAGCTCCTCGGTGGCAGGGCACCGTGGGTGGACGAGATCCGCCCTGAATACCTCAAGTGTCTAGATGCTGTGGGACTGTCCTGGCTGACACGTCTCTGCAGCATCGCGTGGCGGTTGGGGACAGTGCCTCTGGTTTGGCAGACTGGGGTGGTGGTTCCTCTTTTTAAGAAGGGGGACCGGAGGGTGTGTTCCAACTATCGGGGGCTCACACTTCTCAGCCTCCCCGGGAAAGTTTATTCCAAGGTACTGGAGAGGAGAGTGCGGCCGATAGTCGAACCCCGGATGCAGGAGGAACAATGCGGGTTTCGACCTGGTCATGGAACACTGGACCAGCTCTATACCCTCTGCAGGGTCCTCGAAGGGTCATGGGAGTTTGCCCAACCGGTCCACATGTGCTTTGTGGATTTGGAGAAGGCGTTCGACCGTGTCCCCCGTGGGATTCTGTGGGAGGTGCTCTGGGAGTATGGGGTTAGGGGCCCTTTGCTAAGGGCTGTCCGATCATTGTACAACCAGAGCAGGAGCTTGGTCCGCATTGCAGGCACTAAGTCAGACCTGTTCCCAGTGCGCGTTGGCCTCCGGCAGGGCTGCCCTTTGTCACCAGTTCTGTTCATAGTTTTTATGGACAGAATCTCAAGGCGCAGCCAAGGGCCGGAGGATTTCATCTCTGCTGTTTACAGACGATGTTGTCTTGATGGCTTCTTCGGGCCTGCACCTGCAGCGTGCGCTGGGGCGGTTTGCAGCCGAGTGTGAGGCGGCTGGGATGAGGATCAGCACCTCCAAATCCGAGGCCATGGTTCTCGACCGGAAAAGGGTGGCTTGCCCTCTCCAGGTCAGTGGAGTTCTACTGCCCCAGGTGGAGGAGTTCAAGTATCTGGGGGTCCTGTTCACGAGTGAGGGGAAGATGGAGCATGAGATCGACAGACGGATCGGTGCAGCATCTGCGGTGATGCGGTCGCTGTATCGGTCTGTCGTGGTAAAAAAGGAGCTGAGCCGAAAGGCAAAGCTCTCGATTTACCGGTCGATCTATGTCCCTACTCTCACCTATGGCCATGAGCTTTGGGTCATGGCCGAAAGGACAAGATCCCGGATACAAGCGGCTGAAATGAGTTTCCTCCGCCGGGTGGTTGGGCGCTCACTTAGAGATCGGGTGAGAAGCTCCGTCACCCGGGAGGAGCTTGGAGTAGAGCCGCTACTCCTTCACATCGAGAAAAGTCAGCTGAGGTGGCTCGGGCATCTGGTGGCTCGGATGCCTCCTGGACGCCTCCCA
>SRMA01025968.1:11194-33679 GCA_007224835.1 Danionella cerebrum
TATGGTTGCTATGGAGGGGTCAGTGACATTATATAATGTTCCCTGTGTGACTATAAGTCAATTAGACCAACTCCTGTGTCTCTAACATTTTCCTGGGCTGAGAAAAAGATTTGTCAATTTGGTTGCTATGGTAAATAATCTGGTTGCTATGGATGAGTTGGTGACATCACGTTGTAATCTACATTCAGCTTAGATCAATATAAAACAACTCCCATGTTTCTACGATGTTCCACTTAGAAGATATTTGACATTCAAAAATGATGTTGAAAAGTGGGCGTGGCTTGATGAATTTATGTTAAATCATAAGCAATGATTGGCTGGATTAGTTATATGCATCCTTAATGTTGCTATGACTCTCCATTGTGAACCAATTACAAAAGCTATTTTATAATAGGATCATATGGGAATCAATTGCCCCATTGAAATGAATGGCAGCAATGCATCTCTATGGCCCATTGTGAGTCTATGAGAAGGCTAAGCCAATCAAAATTCGTTATTCAAATTAGTTGATTAACAGCTGCCTCCAACTGCCACTTTTTGAATCAAGGAGACATTTCTCAGATGTTGACCATGCCTCAAACAAATAAACATTACAGAAGAACCGTAAGACATATTGGGATGATTCTTTCTTTGTGAGAAGCAGAAGGCCTCAATGAAGATTATGGTGTAAAAAATTTTAAGATATGTGGAAAATTCTATTAGTTATGGCGAGTTAGAAAAAGCCTAAATTTAAAACTTTCAAGCATTAATTTCTGGGTGAAATGCATTGATCTCAATGGAGCAATTTGCTTCCCTCGTTAAGGTTTAGCCTTCCTAGTTTAAAAACCGTAGGTCATATGAAAGAAACAACTGCATCTTTGGAAAGAGGACAAATTTCTCTACTACTTTAATATAAATTTTGTGCATAAAGGGTAAAGTTTAGTTTAGGAGTGAGGAATTGATGAAGAAGTTTGAGATGTGAAAAATTAGAGTGGAAGCTAGAGTGGAGCAGAATTAGGTCAAAATCCAAATTCTTCATAAAACTTAAACTGTGATTTATAAAAATCTGTAAAAGATATGAAAAAGCTGAAAACAAATTTTAAAAGCTGTAAATGTGCTGAATTGTTTAAAATTTGAATGATTGCTCTAGCTAAAAGTATGCTGAAGTTATGAAGGTTGAAAAAAAAGCTGAAGATTGAAAGAGATTTGAAGTGTTTCCCATTCATTTCAATGGTAAAAAATATTTTAAATAAAGTTAAATTTTATAAAAAGTATAAAAGTTTGAAAAGTGACAAGTAATAGCATACATGTCCTGAATAATCTGAACATTTTGACGTTTGAATGGTGTTTCTAGGCCAAAGTATGCGGGAGTAGATAGCGACCGGGAATAATAATCAAAATAATAATAAATACGTAGGATAACAATAGTGTGAATGCCTCTGCATTCACACTAATAAATACGTAGGATAACAATAGTGTGAATGCCTCTGCATTCACACTAAATACGTAGGATAACAATAGTGTGAATGCCTCTGCATTCACACTAATAATAAGTTTAAGAGCAATATCAATATGTTGGCTTTGCAAGCAAGCCAACATAATAAGTTTAAGTGCAATATCAATATGTTGGCTCTGCAAGCCAACATAACAACAAACAGTGACCCGATGGAAGGTCCGGCGCTAGGCACGGACAGCTTGATCACTCTCTAACTAGCCGGAGCGTAATTTACTCAGATGAAAAAACTGCTTCTCTGGCTGGTCCACAATTTTTAGTTTTTATCTACACTCTTCTTCTCGTTGGCATTTTTTATTTTTATTTTTTTAAACCATGTCCCAATCGGGAGCCAACAAAGGGCATTTGTGACAAAACCAAGAGCAAGAAAGATATAAAGGAAAAACAAACCTAACACTTTAACCACCGACCGTAACAATCAAGTCTTCCTCAATTATCATTGCTTTAGACCAAATTTTAATCTTTCAGTCATTAAAATTATTATATCTATCAACAAATGTTATTTCTGAAACTTGGATAGTTGTTTGTTTTAAAAAACGAAATTATGAATCTAAAACACATCTGTTTATGCTCTCATTCCTCGTTAAAGAAATAATTTTTAAATTAGGACAAAATAAATTTAGATAGCATTCACATTTCACACTCCTCTTCTTCTTCCACTTCTCTGGACAGCAGTAAGGGCATTGTGTAGGGGGGTGGTTTATCATCCTTTTTTTCTATGGCAGCCACAATCACCCTGTTACACAATGATCTTATGCATGGGATACAACAACATCCACAGGTCACTATGATAGATATAAAGGTAGCGATAGAAATTAGAATTGAGGTAATCATCACTTTATATTTGCCAAATGTGTTTGTCAGCCAGTCATCTAAGGGGTTGTTGACACCAGATTGCTCTGCCATTGTTTTGGACAGGACTTTCAGTCCCTCTAATGCTCGTGTTACAGATCCATCCGGGGCAGTGTTATTGGGAATGAACGTACAACAATAACCTTTGATCATTGCACATACTCCTCCTTTTTCTGCGAGGAGCATATCCAATGCCATCCTATTCTGGATAGCCATCAGGGAAGTCGGTGCAAGCTGTTCTGCGAGTCCCTCTATGGCATCTCTAGTTAAATTAGCTAATCTCATAACATTATAATGAACATAATTTATCCTGTCAACATTTTTATTTGGAGTTACTGGGAAGAGTGCCGCAAGAATGGGAACATTCTCGAAACCTGCTTTTATTTGATCTGCCAACTTGTATTCATCTGGTACTCCTCTGGGAACTCCGATTGCATCTATGTAAGTGGGAGAATTCAGGGTCAAATCAAAAGTTCCTGCGTCTCTCTTTGTTCTACTCTTTTGGTCTTTCTGCCTTGTTCCAATCAATGCTAGTGGTGCTGCTAGTCTAACCATTGCACATGTTCCCACAGTGAGTCCTCCTTTTATTCTCACAAATAGTCTTCTGTCCCCACAGTAATAGTACAGACCACCCCGAGCCCATGGCCCTATGACGTTCTGAGCGTTTCTCACTACTTCATTACACCATGAAAGATCGATCCTTCCTACTTTATACCGTGGATCGGGAGCACTGAAATCAAAACATGTAAAGTTTCCTGGTCCTGTTGAAAATGGTCCTGTCTTAGTTTGGTTGTTAATTGTTGGGAAAATTTTGGTTAAAGTGTCACACCCTGTTGGTCTCGCTTTCCAGGTAATTGCCATCATACAGTTGTAGCCAGTTCTGTCAGCTTTAATCAGAGGAGCTGGTTCAATTCTCAGAGTTGGTCTAGCTTTAGCGCAAGCTACACAATTTTCCATTTGCATTTCTCTGGCTGTGGTAGCCATCCATTCTAACCATAAATTTAAATCCCGATACCCAGTGGCTTTTTCCATAATGTCCTCAGGTGTCATTTTAGTATAATCCATTTCAATCACCACCTTACTTCCTGCAATTTCTTTGGTGTGGTCTCTTATTGGTATAACAACTGGCTTTTCTGATTCTATTGGTTTTTCATTGAGTAGTTATATTTTGATCAATCCCAAGGAGTCCCTACCCGTTATTTCTACGCCTAGGATCAAATAGAATGCTTCTTCATTGGGGTTCTCACACTGTTTATATGTACATCTGATTTTGCTTGTGGGGTCTTCACGGAGTTCAGTAATAGACAGAGTGATCGGATTTTGGGTAAGACTGTAATCTCGTTGGAGTGAGAAGGTTCTTGCTCGGTTCCTTATATAGTCATAAGCGTGTTGTTCCGGTTTGAAGGATGGGTTCGTTGATCTGTACACCTCACCCCAATCTTTACACCATCCGTTTGGAGTTGGACAACGTGGCATTTCACATATATAGGTGTCATAACCCCTCCATGACGCATTCGACCCCCCACAATTGATTACTTCACACAAGTCAAACGTAAATGACGTAGTAGAGCCCTTAAAATAATTTAATGCTATACCCCCATATTCCTTTAAGCACTTATCTTGTTTTGTCCATAATTGTCTCACATCTCTTTTGGATCTCCCCAGAGTTTCATTTTTTGAAGTGATTTGATTGATCCGAACAGTGTCGTTCTCTCCTGCTCTGTTTTCCTTTTGCCCCCTGGCTTGCTCCGCCTCGAATATCATCAGTCCTCCCACAACTATTGCAGCGACTATACCTATGAAAATTAACACTTTCCAGTTTTCCCATAATTGGATTCTGACCTGGCCTCCCATTGCTCTATAACGGTTCATTACTCAGGATATCTACTTGTGATAAAAATTAATTGACACTTAAAAATTCAGAAACTAATGCTAAAATAAAAAATAAATAAATAAATAAAAAATAAATAAATAAAATAATAAAAGAAATAAAAATCTACAAAAAGCTTTAAGCAAAAGAATGATATATAAAATATGACAAATTTAAAAATGTAAAAAACAAGATATAAAATGTAACAATTTAAAAATGTAAAAAGATGTATTAGTATAAGAGGAAATACATATGCGTTATCACAAAAGTATTGTAAAATACAAGGATACTAAGCCAGCAAAAACATATAAGCGAAAGTAGATGTAAATTTTTTTTTTTTTTTTTTAATCCTGTGAGCAAAAATGAATTAAAAAATTTCACAAAAACCTGTAAGAAAACTTGCAGGTAAACAACACTCAAAATACTCAAAGTAAATAAATCATAACATTTTACTCCAAAGTGTATATGGAAATGGTTATATCAGAACCTTTAAAGGTTTCCTCAATGATTTGAAGTACTTTGTAGTAATCCAGTTTGTCCAATCCACATCCCAGCCGGGGGATGGATAATTTTGCAATGTTTAGTTTGTCACACCACCTACGCATGCAGGTCAGGCTACTTTCAAAATCTTGATACGTAGGGAGATCTCTGCCAAGTGTTTTTGTGACTAAGTGAAAGACAATCCTGTCTGATTTATGTGTTAGAGCACATTCACCTTTTACTGTTCTTTGTGCTCCAACTTTTTCAACTCCGTAACGTTCTGTAGTGGATTCCTGAGGCCAGATAATGCAGACAACTGTAGAACAGACTTGAGATCCAGAAACCCCAAAGTGTTCCTGTGAAGTATACACACTACCTCCAAGGACCTCGTGACTGATCGCTAGTCCAGATTACAATGCTTTATGGTCCCCATGGACCATTAAACTAGATTCAACCCCGAAACCCTAGCCGTGCTAGGCACAGGAGGTCAAAGGACAACTGTTTATGGCATCCCTTTTAAAGATATGCCTCCATGAATCTCAAACGAACCCATTAAGCTCTCCAACAGCCCACCAGATCAGCCACACAAACTCAGGATCATTTAAAGGAACAACTAATAAACAGTGAATCAAACAATACAAAATGACTCACAACCACGTGGCTTCATGTATACAGATATACATTGGACTTTGTTATAATTTCTTAAGAGTTGTAGGAGATGAATCATGTAGGAACCTTTTAAATGTAACCTCGTCACATCAAGTAACAGGAATATTCATAGTCATGTATGGATGTGTGTGTGAATGATGGTTTTCCCACTTTATTCTGATGAAGTTTTGCTTTTGATTAGTTACTTAATCCCCTCCTTGAACCGCCACCTTAACGTGGTGGAGGGGTTAGAGTGCTCGAGTGATCCTAGGAGCTATGTTGCCGGGGGCTTATTGCCCCTGGTAGGGTCTCCCATGGCAAACAGGTCCTAGGTGACGGGTCAGACTAAGAGCGGTTCAAAAGCCCCTTATGACTGAAAAATCGAACATATCCGCGACGTCGCCCGGATTGGCGCTACCGGGGTCCCACCCTGGAGCCAGGCCTAGGGTTGGGGCTCGTATGCGAGTGCCTGGTGGCCGGGTCTTTTCCCGTGGGACCCGGCCGGGCCCAGCCCGAAAAGGCCACGTGGGATGACCCTCCAGTGGACCCACCACCCGCAGGAGGGACCGTAAATGTCCGGAATGACACCTCGCTAGGCGGAAAGGAGCCTGAGCTTGGAGCGTTACCGGCTAGATATTGTCGGGCTCACCTCCACGCACAGCCTGGGCTCTGGAATCCAGCTTCTCGAGAGGGGCTGGTCTCTCCACTACTCTGGTGTCCCCCGTGGGGAGAGGCGGCGAGCTGGGGTAGGCCTGCTCATAGCCCCCCAGCTTTGCAGCCATGTTTTGGAGTTCTCCCTGTGAGCGAGAGGGTTGCATCCCTCCGCCTTCGGGTGGGGGGTAGGTCTCTAACTATTGTTTCGGTCTACGGACCGAACAGTAGCTTGGAGTACCCGGCCTGCTTGGAGTCCCTGGGAGGGGTGCTGGAAAGTGCTCCAACTGGGGACTCCATCGTTCTCCTGGGGGACTTCAATGCACATGTGGGGGATGACAGTGTCACCTGGAGAGGCGTGATTGGGAGGAATGGCCTCCCCGATCGGAACCCGAGTGGTGTTCTGTTATTGGACTTCTGTGCATGTCACGGTTTGTCCATAACAAACACCATGTTCAAGCACAAAGGTGTCCACCTGTGCACGTGGCACCAGGACACCTTAGGCCGGAGGTCGATGATCGACTTTGTAGTCGTATCATCTGACCTAAGGCCATGTGTTTTGGACACTCGGGTGAAGAGAGGGGCTGAGCTGTCAACCGATCACTACCTGGTGGTGAGTTGGATCCGCTGGTTGGGGAGGAGACCAGAAAGACTTGGCAGACCCAAGCGTACAGTGAGGGTCTGCTGGGAACGTCTGGCCGAGCCCTCTGTCAGTGCGATCTTCAACTCCCACCTCCGGGAAAGCTTTGACCAGATATGGTGTTTTCCATGTTTTCCACCTCCATTGTCTCTGCAGCAGTTCGAAGCTGTGGTCATAAGGTCTCTGGTGCCTGTCGTGGCGGCAACCCCAGAACGCGGTGGTGGACACCGGAAGTAAGGGATGCCGTCAAGCTGAAAAAGGAGTCCTATCTGGCCTGGTTGGCCTGTGGGACTCTGGACGCAGCTGACAGGTACCGGCAGGCCAAGCGAGCTGCAGCCCGTGCTGTGTTAGAGGCAAAAACTCGGACCTGGGAGGAGTTCGGGGAGGCCATGGAGGAAGACTATCGGTCGGCCTCAAGGAGATTCTGGCAAACTGTCCGGCGCCTCAGGAGGGGGAAACAGTGCCCCACCAACACTGTCTACAGTGGAGGCGGAGAGCTGTTGACCTCGACCAGGGATGTGGTCGGACGGTGGCAGGAATACTTTGAGGATCTCCTCAATCCCACTGCCACTTCTTCCATGGAGGAGGTGGAGGCTGGGGCATTTGAGGTGGACTCGTCCATCACCCAAGCCGAAGTTGCCGAGGTAGTTGATAAGCTCCTCGGTGGCAGGGCACCGGGGGTGGACGAGATCCGTCCTGAGTACCTTAAGTGTCTAGATGCTGTGGGACTGTCCTGGCTGACACGTCTCTGCAGCATCGCGTGGCGGTTGGGGACAGTGCCTCTGGATTGGCAGACTGGGGTGGTGGTTCCTCTTTTTAAGAAGGGGAACCGGAGGGTGTGTTCCAACTATCGGGGGATCACACTTCTCAGCCTCCCCGGGAAAGTCTATTCCAAGGTACTGGAGAGGAGAGTGCGGCCGATAGTCGAACCCCGGATGCAGGAGGAACAATGCGGGTTTCGACCTGGTCGTGGAACACTGGACCAGCTCTATACCCTCTGCAGGGTCCTCGAAGGGTCATGGGAGTTTGCCCAACCGGTCCACATGTGCTTTGTGGATTTGGAGAAGGCGTTCGACCGTGTCCCCCGTGGGATTCTGTGGGAGGTGCTCTGGGAGTATGGGGTTAGGGGCCCTTTGCTAAGGGCTGTCCGATCATTGTACAACCAGAGCAGGAGCTTGGTCCGCATTGCCGGCACTAAGTCAGACCTGTTCCCAGTGCGCGTTGGCCTCCGGCAGGGCTGCCCTTTGTCACCAGTTCTGTTCATAGTTTTTATGGACAGAATCTCAAGGCGCAGCCAAGGGCCAGAGGGGGTCTGGTTCGGTGACGATGTTGTCTTGATGGCTTCTTCGGGCCTGCACCTGCAGCGTGCGCTGGGGCGGTTTGCAGCCGAGTGTGAAGCGGCTGGGATGAGGATCAGCACCTCCAAATCCGAGGCCATGGTTCTCGACCGGAAAAGGGTGGCTTGCCCTCTCCAGGTCAGTGGAGTTCTACTGCCCCAGGTGGAGGAGTTCAAGTATCTGGGGGTCCTGTTCACGAGTGAGGGGAAGATGGAGCATGAGATCGACAGACGGATCGGTGCAGCATCTGCAGTGATGCGGTCGCTGTATCGGTCTGTCGTGGTAAAAAAGGAGCTGAGCCGAAAGGCAAAGCTCTCGATTTACCGGTCGATCTATGTCCCTACTCTCACCTATGGCCATGAGCTTTGGGTCATGGCCGAAAGGACAAGATCCCGGATACAAGCGGCTGAAATGAGTTTCCTCCGCCGGGTGGTTGGGCGCTCACTTAGAGATCGGGTGAGAAGCTCCGTCACCCGGGAGGAGCTTGGAGTAGAGCCGCTACTCCTTCACATCGAGAGAAGTCAGCTGAGGTGGCTCGGGCATCTGTTTCGGATGCCTCCTGGACGCCTCCCAGGGGAGGTGTTCCGGGCATGTCTCACAGGGAGGAGGCCCCGGGGAAGACCCAGGACACGCTGGAGAGACTATGTCTCGCAGCTGGCCTGGGAACGCCTCGGGATCCCTCCTGGGGAGTTGGAAGAAGTGTGCATGGAGAGGGAAGTCTGGGTGTCCCTGCTAAGACTGCTGCCCCCGCGACCCGGCCCCGGATAAGCGGAAGAAAATGGATGGATGGATGGATAGTTACTTAATGCGATAGAAGAACTATAGAATAATGTATCTGTTCAAGCTTTCCTTTGTTCATGTTGGCGGGATTTTCAGTTTGCCTTACACTGTTGTTGATTGGACAGAACCTCCCTCAAGGAGGAACGTACAGGAACTGCCATCTGATTGGATAGGACCGCCTCAAGGAGGAACTTTCAGAAAGACACGCTATTGGTCTGAACCGCCCTTTAAAAACATGTGTACCAGAATTCAAACCTCAGAGTTGAAACAGTGAGTTGAAACAGTTGAAAGAATGAGAAAAGAACAATTGCGAGAAGTAAGTTTTCTAGAAAGGACAGTTTAGAAACGCAAGGAACTCCAGAAGCAGAAGAAGAACAAAGCCTTCCTAACCGCTTCCAGCAACAAAGACAATGGAGGACACACGAGTCGCCTCCACCCCAGCTTTTCGTAGGCGCAGAAGAAGTTTTGCGTAGTTTCTCAAAGTTCGAAAGACTTTCAACCAGAGCGACACTTTTACTCGTTTTCATTCCTTTCCGTTAAAGTTCAATGTTGTAAGCGACCGACTTTCTTCATCGAACGATCTCTTCACAAAGGACATCTGAAGCAAGACACGGGACATCGAATCACTTTCAGCGCAAGTAACATTCTTCCAGAATCGGTTACTTTACTGGTGCATTGTTCTAGTCTAATTAGCTTTGTCTAATAACTCAATGCAAAGTTGAAATTAATGCCTGATTGATGGTTCTTAAGTCAGCTCCTTGCTAAATGTCTGAAACCCAGAATACACTCTCTCTCTCTCTTACATCTGTATGAATGCGAATGCGTGTGTGTGTGCTAGCTACTTGTTAGAATAGTATTTGTCTGTCTTAGATATTTTCCAATAAATATTTACTTTTATAATAAAAGAAAAATATCTCGTAATGTTCGCAAGTTGTTGCATTATTCTGTAGATCTTTTGCTACCGTGCTCTTAGGATTGATTTTTCTGTATTTATAGTACAGTTGGTGGAGATTATTAACATTCAAACCTTCTAAATTATCTAAAACAATTAGATAATTCCATTTGAGTTAAATTGATGAGTTTTCCTTAATATACAGTAACTACGTTACGTATTTTGGACAACAGTCACGTGTGTTCAAATGATTCCGATGCACTGTCCGAGACACTGAGTTGACTCATTTGAATCACCGATTATACCCTCAGGTATAATCAATTGCCTTATAGCTATTGCGCCATATATTCCCTTACGTTTATTGGTGGAGATTGCGCGCGTAAACCTTTATAGCTATATATTCCGCTTCAGTTCTCTGAATTTCTTGGCTATGCCTGCCCCAAAGGCACAGTCTGCGCTGATGCTGGTTCTCCTTCTGGAGCTGAGAAGAGATCTCCTGTCTTAAGGACAATTTGCAATGCTTGTACTGGTGGGTGAAAATTTGTATTGGGGTCTTTGTCTCCTCCAGTTATATGTGTATGTGTTTGTGTATCACCTTCTTGCAAACTTGGTGTACAGTCCCTCTCTTGGACCTGTGAAGCAAGGTCCACTCTAGTGTCCTCCAAAGATCTGGTTGGAGGGTCAGCTGGACGGCACTGACTCAGGTGATACCAGGTATCACCTTTTCCTGCAAGACGAACACAGTGAGAGGTGCGTGCGATTACCTTTATCGGAGCGGACCATCTGGGTTCCTTCCACTTTCTTTTGTAAAGTCTTAGGCGGACCCAATCACATGTCCTATTCAAGGGAGAAGTTGTCGAGTCGGATGAAACCATAGCCGACTGATTTCTGAAGGAGGCCACCAGGGCCGAAAGTTTGTCAAAATAGATCTTATGGGCCAGCGGCTGTATTGGTTCCAGTTGTAATGGGGCTTGTGGACCCGGAAATTGCCGTCCAGTCAACAACTCAAAGGGAGTGTATCCGGTTGTACGACTAACTGAACTTCTTATGGACATCAAAGCCAATGGTAAGGCGGCTAGCCAGGTGAGTTTTGTCTGTGCACAGATTTTAGCCAATTTGTTTTTCAATGTCAGGTTTAGTCGCTCAACTTTGCCTTGTGACTGCGGGTGGTAGACTGCCCCAAAGTGATGAGTGAGGCCTAGGACCTTTTCAACTTGCGCTAGATGTTCGTTTTTAAAGTGTGAGCCATTATCAGACCTGATACGTCTAGGAAAACCATGGTGTGGGATATATTGATTGATCAAACATTTAATTACTGCAGTACTGTCTTCCTTTCCCACAAGGAAAGCTTCCGGCCATCCGGTATAAGAGTCAATCATAACTAGTAAGTACCTTTTACCATTAACTCTCTTGGTCATGTCAGTGAAGTCAATAACGACTTCGTCTCCAGGACCATTGGTGATTGGAAAGGAACCTTGGGTAGGTTTGAGAGAAGGTTTGATGTTGTGTTCCTGGCAGATTGGGCATTCTGCGATGTAACTAGTGATGAGATGTGGCATGAAAGGATGCCACCAAGATTGCAGAATCCTTGACATTTGTTTGTCATTACAATGAGCAGGAGTATGAGCTTCCTTCAAGACTGTTGGTGTCAGGGATGCCGGAAGAAGAATTCTGCCAATAGGGGATGTCCAAAGTCCATCAGCATGCTGTACCGCGCCTTTGTTTCTCCACACTGATTTTTCCTCCGGAGAGCCAGTGTTTTGCTGCTCCGATAAGTATGCCCGAGAAAACTCAGGAAGGAGGGAAGTCACGTCTGGCTCAGGCATGGCTACAAACTGGCCAGTGATGTAGCCTGAAGCATGCTTAGCAGTAGGGCTGGGCGATATGAAGCAAAAAATATATCTCGATATATTTTGCTATATCTCGATATACGATATATCTCGATATCGACAGGATTTAACCCCCCCCCCCAAAAAAAAAACTACTGCAAAAACAAATATTACAAATTTCAAAGTCGTTTTTTATTGACGCTCAGAGGTGCTTCTGCAAATTTTCTTTCAGAAATCCTTGTATACATATTATAAAACAATAAAGAAATACATATTGCCTTTTCATTCAAAAATAAAATAACTAAAAAACAGGCAGTGAATAGGGACAAAGTGCTCCTGTAACATTTAGGATATAAACAAAATCATAAATAATAATTTAACTGTAAAATAATACACATTGCCTTCTTTTCATTCAAAAATAAAGCAACTCAACTCATCTTTGCAGGACCTCTGTTGTAAGAATGTAAGTAACCTTTTCCAATTCAGCAGCAAGCCATGCTCTCTCTGTAGTGTACAGTCGTGGGAGTTCCGGTCTCGAAAAGTAATGCCGACTCGGTAAACTGTATCTGCCTGGGATCAAGTGTTTTCAGCATACGTTTAAAGCCACGTTGTTCAACGACGGATATGGGTGCCATGTCCACCGCTTTGCGAAGTGCCATGAACTCTGTGACGCTACACCACCTTCCGCTCTGTCTTTCACATTCTACACTCCGCGTTATAGAATTGTGGAGATTAGTTGCGCTTTGGTTGGCAGAAACTTTCACGGCAGTAGACATCTGTCTGTTGTTCGTCTGACGACTTAAAACCGAAGTAATTCCATGTAATGGAGCCAGCTGTTCATTTTTTGCAACAAGTAGCCTCCGGGCTGGTTGCGGGCGCCGCCATGTTGAATGAGACGACAGGCAAGGGGAGGGGAACAAAAGCAAGGAGGCGCGGACGAGCGCAGCCCAGAGAAGGCACACAAGCAAAGTGGCAAAATTAAAAATAAGACATTATATCGATATATACGATATGCCAGAATTCATATCGAGTTTAAAAAATATCTCGATATATTTTATATATCGAGATATCACCCACCCCTACTTAGCAGCCATGTCTGCTGCCTCATTTCCTCTTGAGATTATGTCAGTTCCCTGGGAATGACCAGTGCACTTGATAATAGCCACTTTGCTTGGTAGCATAATGGCTTCAGAGAGCTCTCTTACTTCTTTCTCATGAGTAATCGGCCTGCCAGATGACGTCATGAAACCACATCTAATCCACACAGGCAGTTCCACTTGTGCTGCAGAGACTGCATATCCAGAGTCAGAGTAGATGTTCACAGCTCTGCCCTCAGAAAATTTCAATGCATTGATCAGAGCAAGAAGTTCTGCTTTCTGAGCTGACTGTTTACCAACAAGAGGCTCTGCTTTCACTGTGTGAAATGTCTCACCCTCCAATTGTACCACAGAAAAACCAGCCTTCAATGTTCCATCATCTGCCCTGTGGCAGCTTCCATCAGTAAACAGTGTGATAGGGTTGTCTGTTTCAGATAGTGGTGTGGCCTGTAGGCCATCTCTGATGATTGACAGCCTATCTGTAAGTGGAGCACAATCATGAGGTTCACCGTCAGTTATAAGGTCAGCCATGTTGATTCCACTGTGCGTATAAGTAATGTTTGGTGCTGTCAATATTTTTAGCATTCTCCTTTGTCTTAATGCAGAGAAAGTGAATGAGCTCGAATTCACAAAGCTAACCACAGAATGGGAAGCCACAAGGTGGCTGTCTGTTCTCAACCTGATCCAAAAGTACACTAACATACAGTAGGACTTTTCTGTTGCCTGTTTGTTTTTGATAGAGTACCCCGTGTGCGCTAGTACCTGTCTCTGAGACATCCAGCATAAAAGGTAGTCTATAGTCGGGTGTACTCAAGTTGCTGCAGTGTGCCAGTTCCGCTTTAGTTTTTTGAAAGGCTTCTTCTGCCTCAACTGTCCATTCCAACTTCGCAGTCAGATTCCTCATGCCACATTGTTTAATCATGTCTCTGAGGGGTGTAGTTAAACTTACATATTGAGGAACAAAATGTCTACTGAAACCTGTCAAGCCTAGGAAAGAAAGCATTTCCTTTACAGTGGTTTTGGATGATTCAATATGTCCCTCTTGTGTGCAGGAGAGACACCATTTCCAGCAGCTCCAACCACCCTTCCCAAAAATGTGACTGTTTGCCTGCATATCTGCAATTTCTCTTTGCTTACTTTAAAGCCCACTTCCCAAAGTTTTCTCAAAATGTTTCCTGTCGCTTCCAAACATGACTGAGGGCACGGTGCTGCTAAGAGAAGATCATCTACATACATCACCGTGACAACTCCTTCTGGTAATGGAACATTTTCTAGCTGTTGCTTGAGAACTTGATTAAAAATCCCTGGACTAAGGATAAAGCCTTGCGGCAGTCTGTTGTAGGAATACTGTATGCCTTCAAAGGTAAAGGCTAAATAGTCTTTACATTCCTCTGCAATAGGTACACAGAAAAATGCATTTGCCATATCTATGCATGAAAACCATCTGTGAGAGGTATTCACCATAGATAGAGCAGTGTACGGATTTGGAACGGCCACTATGGGTGTAATTACTCTGCTGTTAACTTCCCTTAAGTCATATACCATCCTATACTTCCCACCCTGTTTGGGAACTGGAAAAATCGGAGTGTTCCAGTCAGACTGGTGCTGGGTCAGAACTCCTGATTGTAACAGACCTTCTATAGTTGGTTTAATACCAGCGATGGATTCTGGTCTGTTCCTGTATTGGGGAACTCATATTGGTGGTCCTGGGGCAACCTCAAAAGTCACTGGTTGTATGTTACAATATCCTACATCCGTAGGTTTTGCTGACCATAAGTCTTGGGGCATAGAATTGATTAATTCCTCGGCTCCCTCCCCATCTGATTTGTCTCTTCCATGGAATCTAGAAATCCATCGATGTTCCAGAACACCTAAATCCATAGTTTCTCGAACAACCCTGTAACTGTCTGTGGATGGAGAATAATACAGTTGTGGATTTTCAGTCGGCTGCCAGTCAATTACTGTTAAGAGCCTTTTAGCCATAGAGCCCAGCTCTCTTGCTTCATAAGCGGGGTGCAAGGCCAACGATATGTGTGGTAAAGCAGTTTCTTTCAGTTTGTACCACAGCTCCTGTTCATCTGTAAGTTGAACCGGAGACACAACGCCCTATCAGTAATCCTGTGCCTTTCAAGTTCCATTGGGATCCTTCTATTTCTGAGAAGGCTTCTTGGTAAGTGTAATCTTCGTGTCTGTCATAAAATAAAGTACAGTGGAGGTCATCGGGTGGGGCCGTAAAAATATCTAAAGTGTGTATCCACGATTTCCATTGCTGGAAAAGTGCATATGCTCCGACTTCAGAGGGGTTCAGCAGTACCCAATAAATGTCAACACAGCTGTCTGGGGTGGGGGAGGGTGCCAGTAGCCACTGGCTATGACTCACTCCACCTTGGAGGGAACAGTTAACTTTCTTTCCAGTAGGAAATGATACTATTACGCCCTCCGCAGTACAAAGAATGCTAGCTCCTGCTTTAATGAGAAGGTCTCTTCCCAATAGTGGAACAGGAGAGTTGATGGAATATAAAAATGAATGTTGTAACTGCTGTCCTACTATTGAAACAGAAAGTGGCTTAGTTAATGGCCAATGTTCTGTATCCCCAGAGAAACCCTTTACCCCTACTGACTGGTTTGAAAGATGTTGTTCAGTAATCCCCTTATTTATTGTGGAATAAGTTGCACCTGTATCAACCAGGGCCTCCACATCACTATCATTTACAGTGATGGTCAAGAGGGGCTCGGCCATGGCCCTCTCTTGGGCTCTCTGTGGGGACCTTCATGCATAATATTCCTCTTCCGCTCCATCCCAGAGACAGAGTGGTTGCTGGAAACTATTTTGGGCAAGGGGAACTGGCATGCTTCCCCATCTTCCTCTTTGTGGTTGGCCTCTCCCTCTCTGGATGCCCAGCCCTCTCGTGGGTCTGTTGACCAGCTGTCTTTTGGGAGGAAGTTGGCAGTTGCTAATCACATGACCTGACATTCCACAGTTATAACAACTGGGTCCCTTGTTTGGACAGTTGGTTGACCAATGTCCAGCAGCACCACATGAGTAACAATGGTTACCTGGAGCTGATTTAAGGCCTCTGCCTCTTCCTCCTCGGCCTCTGTTTCCACCCCATTGTTGCTGTGGATACGATGGAGTGAAGGGGGACGGCTCGACTGGGGTCTGCTGCAAAGGCATGTGCTGTTGGGGCATCTGTGTAACATCTTTGTTAGTTGTTTTCTTTCCTAGTTTCTTTTCATCAACCTGCAATCTCAGAAGTTCCTTTTGCAATTTAAGTAATTCACCTCCCTCCTTATCCGCTTTCTCGACTGCTCTATCAATAAAATGCACCGCATACCTTTTCCACTTTGTGTCATCGCTTCCAGGTACCTCGGGTGACTGTTCCATTGATTGGACCACTCCAGCTGGCGCCCCCTGGAGCACAGCTGCCCTGAAAATTCTATTAGTGATAAGATTAGCCATTGGGTTCTCGTCACATGCTTCCTCCCATTCCTGGCAGCACCTGTTAATGTATGCTGCACCATTCTCCCCTGGCCTGTGTTTGAATTTTAAGTTTTCGAAAACTGTGTCTGGAGTTGGAAATTTGTCTCTGATGGCTTGGCACAGTGGGGATTGCCCTCCATTTCTCACCAGAGGCTCTCTGTTCCTGACTGTTCTGGTGTTCGCCATGTCCTCAATGTCATTTATCTGGTGTGCTGACAAAACTCTGCTCATAATTTGTCTCAAATCCCCCACCGCTAATACCTGCCCATGGGATAAAGCAAACAATTTATTTAGCCATTTGCCCCCTCCCTCAGTGATTGCCGGGAGTTTCTTTGTCAAGGTTTCCAAGTCTGTGAGAGACCAAGTTTGATAAGTATCTCCCAGTCCACCTAGTCCTGCCAGCAAGGGTAGCATAGTGTGTGCCCCCATGTCAGACACATCAGTCCTTCTTTCCTGCCTCTGTTGTTTAACCTCTTAAGCCCTGAGGCCTATTTTCCGAAAATCCTATACTTTTACTTTTTAAGGCATTTCTCAGCTTTTACAAGGCCTAAACTGCAAGTCTTGGTATCAAAATGAAGATAGGTTCTTGGGGAGTGGTGTGGATGAGTTAATTTGACAGTCAAGAACACTGGGTAAGAGTAATTGATGTTGGAATGGCTAAAAAATGAACTCCGCCTAAAAAAAAAACACATGTTTCCTCCAATATCTCCTTATTTTACTTATAACGAAGCAAATAAACACAATCAATTGTAACCACTACATGTCAAGAACATCTGTAGCAAGTTTGGTGTTCATACTACAAGAAACTAATATTCTGTAAAGGTTTTGATTGAACAAAGTTCAGGCGTAATCCATGTTGGCACAGTTTGGCACAATAATTGAAATATGGAAAAAATCTTGTCCAAAGCTTCAGCTACGTTCATAGTCTTGTTTTCTTACTTATGGGACATGATTTCAGCAAAAAAAACTCCTAAAGAAACGCTGTAAAAGGGGGGTAGAAGCTCATTTACGCCATCTTGCTGCGCTTTTGGGAACGTTTCACTCACAAACGCTTTGACGTCGAGCTTCTGCGTGTCCCTACCCCCCCGACCATCTGTCCAATCCGGGAGATCTATACATCGCTGGCAAGCTCTGATTCTATGGAAACCAATCAGCTCAACCATTTTGAGACTGACGGGATCGCCAACGAATCACACGACGCGCAGTGTGGAGAGACCACCTCTTACGCACGGGGAGTCATTCCATATTTGGTGACGTAATGACGCCACAAAGCTACAGAAATAATCCAAAAGGGAGTTTCCGCGAAGCTATCGACCGGACATAACAACAAACGGACTTTTATCGCTATGGAAATAACTTTTTGTTGAAAAAAACGGCAAAGGTAAGACAAGATTTACATGCTTGCTTGGTTTTTGCTGGCGTTTTTTCGGGGAACTTTCGCCCCCTGCTCTGAAATACTTCATGCAATGTTAATGAGTTGCATATCGCTGGATTCAGCTGGTTGTTAGCTTTCATTTAATGTAATGGTTTTGGCGTTTCCGTTTATATTGTGGATACATATCGCACATAAACAAAAACGTGGTCATGAATTATACTCCGGACATGTTGTTGTTTATTTGCATGGCGTTCGAGCTGTGGTTAACGGATATGAAATTGAATTAGATACGTTTTTAGAGGAGTTTCCGCTGAACACAACAGTATTTAATATGTGTGGGTTATTCTCAGGGTTTGTGAGCTATGAGTGAAAATGTAACGCACAAGGGGGCAAGTCCCCGGTACCGGGGACTCTCGGGCTTAAGAGGTTAATCCTTTCACTCCTCCGTGGTTGCCCCATCAATCTCATACTACCTTTTATTTTGACCGGTATATTCTTATCACTGTTTTCACTAACATTTTCCTCATCATCACTGTTCACCCTTCTGTCTACTCCTATTTCAGGCAAATTTAGCCGTGATAAATCATCCCAGTCAACAAGTTGCTCTACTTGTGCTTCACTTCCCTTGTCTGAGAACTTTTCTACCTCATTCACATGCTCACTCACCCTATGCCTTACAACCAGCACATTCTGTTCCTCCTCTTCTACCTCTATCTCTCCTTGTAAATGTGTCATCGTTCCATTTGTTATCTTTAATATTGGCATCTGTTTATCTTTGGCCTCAGTCAGTGGTAGTTGTAGTTGTTTCTTTGATTTCTGGTTCTGATCGTAAGGGGGTGGAAGTTCTGGGTAAATCAACTGCACACAAGGAGCTGTAGGGGCGGAGGGGGCATCGTTTCCTACTTCCTGTTTACTGTTCATTTTTATGTTGTGTGTAACTGGCCCTTCTTTACTTAATTTCAGAACGGCAGCTGCATGCAACACCCTTGACCATTTCCTGCAATCCATCTCTAATTTCTTTCTCTGTTTTACATGTGCTCCTCTTTGTAATACTCCTATTTTTAGTTTTTCATGTCTTTGAACTGCTTCTCGTGCTCTCTTTTCTTTTATTCCCACTTTCTGAAACAGAATTCCCTTCTTTTCCATAAAGTCATTTCCAAAAAATTCAATCATTTCATTTTGACAGATTTCCAATTCTCGCATGCGCGTTTTAATTTCCTTTGGCTCCAGCTGAGCCTTCACAATCTCCAACATTTTCTGCCATTGCTGCCCAAGGGTCTCTTCACAATCCTTATCAAAATCACAATCCATTTCTCATCAACTTCTTCTTTTTACAGTAGGTTTCTTATTCTGTAGATTCACAACAAGTCCTATACTTTCCCTATTTAATGTAAGGCTTTCCCTATTCTTCCTACTGTTTGATTTAGAGCCAAATTCCCCTTTTTTATAGCGGGTATTCCCGCTACCTCTCGGACTAGTTTTTATTAACCTGTCAGATACACATCTCATCCGTCGATAAGAGGTTGCTGTAGGTGTCCGATTTTTATCACCAGTCCAATTCAGTTTATTATAGTGAGTTGTCCTCACTGAAACACCCATTAAACACCAAAGAGCTCAAAATTCTCAAAATCTCTTGTCAAGTAAATATCCAATTCACCTTTATTTATAGTGGTTCTCACACTACCCTGCAAATCAAGGGCTTTGCACAGTTCTTAATCCTTCATCAATTACGTCAATAATTGAGAGTCTCAAGAAAGGATTTGTCTAATTTTCTCATGTCACACCTTGTATCCTCTTTTCTCTTCACCTATTCACCTTTTAATAATTCCTCTTAAAACAAAAAAATGTCAAAAAGCTATCAACCCCATCTTTCGGTTTCTCCTCAAAAATATAATTTTAAAATCGATGTTTGGACGATAAAAATATAATTTTTCCCAGAGATGGCCTTAATTCAACACTTGATTTAGTGTAATCAATTGCAGAATTTTATTAAAAAGGTTTCTGCTTACCTCTTTTAAGGGCGGCCGGCCTTTGTGTTGAATTCAGGAATCTCATCCCATCCAAAAGTCTCCTTTAATCATCAAATCGTCGGGGTCACCATTTTGTTGGACTTTTGAGGGTCCAATGCGTGTTCAAAATGATTTTAGGAGACAGATGCCGGAAGACCAGAGTTTATTAACAGGTTTAACAAGAGAGGAACCGAAAGCACCAAAAAACAACGCGTTGGAGAATCTCCTGGGATCTTCTGACTTAAGGATCCAGAGCGACTGTTTTATACATTTTCTGAAAACAGGGAATTTCCAAAGAACAAGAGAATTTCTGTCTCAAACCCATGATACCAAAATCATATGACACCATGTGGCAGGATATCCCATGACTACAGCAAATGACACAAAAATCACATGGCGTCCCACGAGGCTTGCTCAGGCAATCTCTTTCACAAAAGCATATTACTGAATAATACCACAACAAAAGCATATTTTAATTATTGAATAGTACCACACTAGCCTCTTCCTCTGGATGATGTCCTGTACTTCCTCATTCCACCACCATGTTTCTTTATCTTCTTTCCTCCTTCCAGCTGACACACCTAGCACCTTTCTTCCCGTCTCCCTGATCAATTGTGCTGTAGTTTCCCAGTCATCTGGAAGCTCTTCCTGACCACCCAAAGCCTGTCACAACTTCTGTCTGAATTCCTCACAATCTTCTTCCTTTTTCAACTTCCACCACTTGGTCTTCTTTTCCATCTTTCCTCTTCTCTTCTTCCTGACCACCAGAACCAGCCTACACATCACCATCCGATGCTGTCTGGCTACACTCTCTCCTACCACTACTTTACAGTCTCTGATCTCTCTCAGATTGGCTCGTCTACAAAGGATGTAGTCTAACTGCATACTCCTCCCTCCACTCTTGTAGGTAACTCTATGTTCCTCCCTCTTCTGGAAATAAGAATTAACTACAGCCATTTTCATCCTCTTGGCAAAGTCCACCACCATCTGTCTCAATGTCCTAAAACACGTTAGAAAAAAAAATTAGGATGATTTTCAGAAAAAGTTCCTTCTTGTTTCAAAACAAAATACCACAGTAGATTTTATAGAAAGAGCTCCTTCATGTTGTTTCCGCCCAGTTTCGAACTGGGTAGCTTTTACAAGTAAGGCATACGTAATAAGCACTACACTACGGAAACCTAAACAGTTGTAATTTTCACATTTTTTTTCAATCATTTTGGATAAAATAACACAAAAGTTAAATTCCTTAATATCCAAAAACAAAATACCACATTAGATTTTTTAGAAAGAGCTCCTTCATGTTTAGATTTTTTAGTTATAAGTAAAATAAGGAGATATTAGAGGAAACGTGTTTTTTTTTAGGCAGAGTTCATTTTTTGGCCATTCCAACATCAATTATTCTTACCCAGTGTTCTTGACTGTCAAATTAACTCATCCACACCACTCTCCACAAACCTATCTTCATTTTGATAGCAAGATTTGCAGTTTAGACCTTGTAAAAGCTGAGAAATGCCTTAAAAAGTAAAAGTATAGGATTTTCTGAAAATAGGCCTCAGGGCTTAAGAGGTTAATAACCACTACACTACGGAAACCTACACAGTTGTAATTTTCACATTTTTTTTCAATCATTTTGGATAAAATAACACAAAAGTTAAATTCCTTAATGTCCAAAAACAAAATACCTCAATAGATTTTTTAGAAAGAGCTCTTTCATGTTGTTTACGCCCAGTTTCGAACTGGGGACCTTTTGCATGTTAAGCAAACGTGATGACCACTACACTACAGAAACTTACATAGTTGTGATTTTCACATTTTTTTATCATTTTGGATAAAATAACACAAAAGTAAAATTCCTTAATGTCCAAAAACAAAATACCACAGTAGATTTTCAGAAAGAGCTCCTTCATGTTGTTTCTGCCCAGTTTCGAACTAGGGAGCTTTTACAAATAAGGCACACGTAATAACCACTACACTTCGCAAACTACACAGTTGTAATTTTCACATTTTTCTCAATCATTTTGGATAAAATAACACAAAAAATAAATTTCTTAATGTCTGAAAACAAAGTACCTCAATACATTTTAAGAAAGAGCTCTTCTTGTTGTTTCCGCCCAGTTTCTAACTAGGGAGCTTTTACAAATAAGGCACACATAATAACCACTACACTATGGAAACTTACACATTTGTAATTTTCACTTTTTTTCAATCATTTTGGATAAAATAACACAAAAGTTAAATTCCTTAATGTCCAAAAACAAAATACCACAGTAGAATTTCAGAAAGAGCTCCTTCATGTTGTTTCCGCTCAGTTTCAAACTGGGGACCTTTTGCGTGTTAGGCAAACGAAATAACCACTACACTACGAAAACGTACATAGTTGTAATTTTCACATTATTTTCAATCATTTTGGATAAAATAACACAAAAAGATAAAATCCTCAATGTCCTAAAACACATAAGAAAAATTAGGATGATTATCAGAAAAAGTTCCTTCTTGTTGTTTCCGCCCAGTTTCGAACTGGGTAGCTTTTACAAGTAAGGCACACGTAATAAGCACTACACTACGGAAACCTAAACAGTTTTAATTTTCACATTTTTTTCAATCATTTTGGATAAAATAACACAAAAGTTAAATTCCTTAATGTCCAAAAACAAAGTACCACAGTAGATTTTTTAGAAAGAACTCTTTCATTGTATTTCCGCCCAGTTTCGAACTGGGGACCTTTTGCGTGTGAGGCAAACGTGATGACGACTACACTAGGGAAACTTACATATTTGTAATTTTCGCATTTTTTCAATCATTTTGGATAAAATAACACAAAAGTTAAATTCCTTAATGTCCAAAAACAAAATACCACGGTAGATTTTTTAGAAGGAGCTCCTTCATGTTGTTTCCGCCTAGTTTCGAACTGGGGAGCTTTTACAAGTAAGGCACACGTAATAACCACTACACTACGGAAACTTACACGTTTGTAATTTTCGCATTTTTTCAATCATTTTGGATAAAATAACACAACAGTTAAATTCCTTAACCTCTTAAGCCCGAGAGTCCC
>SRMA01025969.1:0-44497 GCA_007224835.1 Danionella cerebrum
GCTGTCTCTCACACCAGCTTAATTGCGTGCAACAAGTAAGGCAGGCTTTTCATTTTGTAGCATCATAAGAATGGACTGAGCTCTCGTAGAAACACTCGGAATTTTGTCAAGGAGTAAATATTCTCTCTTATGGTAATTTTGTAGGACAGCAAAGGAAAAAGCTTGTGAAGTTCTTTCAAACCGTTACTCGTAGCCTCCCTTCCTCGCCTGTGTTTGTGTTGAGAGAGGGGCCTGTTAAAAAGTATATTCAAAGGAATAATGAAAAGATGGTTCCTTACTCTCCGAGAGCTCACAGAGCGGCTATTGATGTGGCGGAATGTCTTTGTCTGAGCTCGTAAACGGAGCTGTTGTTTGCATCATTGTGTTGATTTTCTGGTGATGAAGGTCAGTGCCGATGTTTGGAGAGAAGCTCCTTCTCTTTGAACAGACGATGCTTTGTTCTCCTTTCATTTCACCCTGATTGATTTAAATATTATATTCAAGAAATGATATTCAAAATGAGCAATTTAATGTAATCCTTTAAACATTATGTTGAATTAATAGGCTGCATTATAATTCTCTTGGCTATTTCATTAGATATGCATTATTCAAAGGAGAAAGGCAAATGAGCATAATTGGGGAAATATCATTTCCTCCTTATTTAATCATAAAAGAGTGTGCGCTTTTATATGTATCCTTTTAATGTTGATATGCAAAATTATTCATTTTTGCTCCCTTTCTCTCAAGCTGTTTAAATTGATATTCATTTTACAAATCGTAAAAAGAGTTTTAGAACCGTTTGACTTTGAAAATGAAACGATTGGCGACTACTAATATCAAAGCTCACCTGTTGTTTTTTATTTCGAAAACAACAATCACATTGTGTGCAGAATAGAATTGTTCACACAGCACAACACTCACTCAAATCTAGTGAAAATATGCCAATGGGGCGAGCAAATTTGATCAGCTAAAAATATCAAAAGTGACTAGCTGACGATGGATAGCTGCTGATGGACTCTCAAAACTCTCAAAACGACTTATTTAGAAAGAAAAACTGCATCGAAACCTGAATGTCCCCTTGTATTTAGTCACAAGTGATTTTAAAACCAGGAAAATTGTCTTAACACAAGGATGTTTTGTCTTTTAATTTTAGAGTAAACATAAAGAATTTGGAGAAAATTGTTTATACATCCTTAAGTCAGTAATAATACGATTAGATCTTAACCTTAATTGATAAAAGCATTGGTAAAAACATTGATTCAAGAAAGCTTAATTTTAGTAGCTTAAATAGAGTATGGGGTCTTAAAACAAGAAATTAGGGCTCTACATATGTTCATTTATTCATAAGCATTAAATAATACAGATTCTTATTTCCAGAAATTTGTCAGATCAAAGAATATTTTAACTGTATTCAAGCATTTTTTTTGTTTTGTTCAGAGAGCTGTGTTTTTATCAGAACATAACATTGATTTCTTAAAATCAGACTGACTAAAAAAAATAATCAGTCTGACAAGTAAGAAACTGTTGAGTCAAAATTTCTTAAAGTTTCTATTTTTTTAGTGAAATATTTTAAGTTATCTATTTTCTAAAAATAGATAATTCCTCTTTATAAACTGAAAACTAAGCGTCTTCAGCTTTGCTTCATTTTCAGTTTTTGCAGTGTGGAAGTACTTCATTTTTCACTGATTTACTCTAAATATAAATATATTATACACATTTTTATTTACTCAATGTTGTCAGTGTGAAACCATTTCAGCTAAAATAAACTAATATAGCTCAGTAAAAGTGTTTTCAGGGTACTCCCATGTAATGTTGTCATTATCCAAGTCCCATTAAGTGAAATCCCAAGATGCTTCACAAATCCTTGATATATGCACTTAGCAGATGCTTTTATCCAAAGTGGGTAAAAATATTGGGGAAAAACAAGCAATTTGTAACAAAATGTAAGTTAATCATAAGATGTGCACAAAAAAATGGTTTAGCTATTGCCAGAAGAAGGAAGTGCTTTATTTATTTATTTATTTATTTATTTATCTATTTATTTATTTATTTATTTATTTATTTATTTAAGGGTAAGTCACCTCAACTCAAAGAAGAGTTTTTGTTGTTTGTAAATGAACTTCAGGACTTTCCACCAGCTCGGGGGTTGTAAATGAAAGTGTTCTGAAGAGGGATTTACTTGCAAGGTTCGGCTGTAAGGGAATCTAGGGATGTACTGGTCCTGTGACTGTCCTGCAAGCGAATGACAACATTTTAAACTTAACACAAGCTGCAATGGGGAGGCAGATGGAGTGAGGGTTAACATGGGCTCCTCTGGGGTTCCATGGAAACTTGTCAAGCTCCAGAGTTCAGTACCATTTGTAGAGCTCTGCCTGCACCAGAAGGAAGTTTATGCACCAGTCAAATCTTAGTCTCAGGGAAAACATGCAAAATAAACCAGGGGTCAGGTTTCTAAGGCACATAGAACAATAATTGTGTTGCTGCTCTGTTTGTGTTCAACTAAGTTTCCTTTTTCATGTTGTTTATCCCCCATAATTTCTCACCCGTGCTTCAGTTGCCATGGTTATGCATTAATTAGTGCAAAGCTGATGGTCGTCGAGTCCATCACCGTGTTCATTTTAGCTCCCTGCACTCCTAATGTCTCTTCTTGTCGAGCCTGGTGCTCTGTTGTCTGGGCTAATTATACAAATTAGTGTTAAGAAACAAACAGTCGCTGCATTTCTCTACGCATTTGCTTTTGTATTTATTAGCTGTAAACCCAAACAGTTCACTGTGCTCAATAATTATGGAAGCCTCTTACCTCATAACATTTTGACTATTAATTGATTTTAACTATTTAATCTGTGCTAATTATCATTTTTGAGCTTCGCTATCTTTTAAAACCTAGAGTTTTCCATCTCAAATACTTCGAGGTTACCAGTGTCCATAATTACTAACAATGTTACTAAAATCATCCCCAGCATTTATTTAACCCTTGTAGGGTCTTCGTTTTTGTGTTACACAGGGGGTCCTGCTGGGTCTGGTGGACCCATGGCATTTTTAGGTCCTTAATTCAACATATTGAATTCTCTTTTCTTTTTTTATACTCAACAGATGTTCATCACATTTTTAAGTAATATAAACAACACTTTTTACATTTTTTTTTTCCTTCACCTGTGTCAAATCAGATGATTATGAATAGAAGTGCTCTCGTTTTTGTTTATTTTTTTATTAAAATGTAAAAACGTAAGAAAATGCATCATAAAACAGCAATGATTCCTCATTGTCTTGATGATTGTCTTGATGGGGTATGTCATAAAAAGGTCAAAAGAAGATCTGATGTTGTGTGCATGAGTGACTCCCAAACGTGTAGGTCCTGGTATCATCCAAATCACATTGGCAGCCAGGCGGGGGGCTTCGTTTTTGAGCAGGATGACCATTCAATTCTGCCATATTTTGACATCCATATGTCCTTTATAAGCTGCTGACAGTCTGATCCTATGCCGGGCTGCTCAGTGGCTGATCTTGTAAATTCTTGCTGGCGGCCTGGTCCTAAAGTTCTTTTTCATTTTGAAGCAGGCTGATAGGCTTGTCCTGGCCACAGCTGTTCAGAGGCTTGCCCTCGCTGTTCATATCGTCCAGACTGATGAAGGTCTGGTCCTGAGTCTCTTTTACTTTTCTGACCTGGCTGATCTTCATCCACTTCTTCAAACTCAGTGTCAGAGTTTTCAGAAATATGTTCCAAACATCTTCCTCTGCTTCATCTTCAAATCCATCTGTCTCTTCCAGAATCATTTACATTTATGTATTTAGCAGACACTTTTATCCAAAGCAACTTACATTGGGAGTAAACATCAAGCAGTTTGGTACAAAGTGGATTGATCAGAAGACATACACATAGAACACTTTCAAGCTAGTACAGAAAATGAATTCAAATCAGTGCTTCAGAGGGTTTTTTTATTTTTTTATTTTTTAAATTTAAGTTAGTAAGTGCTCTCGAAAGAGTAGAGTTTTTAGCTGCTTTTTGAAGGCGTAGAGAGATTCGGCTTTCCGTAATGGGACGGCAATGGAATTCCACCAGCCAGGAACTGTGAAGGAGAAGGTCCTGGTGAGAGATTTTTTGCCGCTCTGAGATGGGACCAACAGACGCTGTTCATTTTCTGAACAGAGGCGTCTGGAGGGGACGTAGAGTTAGAGGACATTGTGAAGGTATAAAGGAGCGGAGCCTGTTACTGTCCTGTATGTCAGCATCAAAGATTTGAAGTCAGTTGTACCGCAGTATCAGTTGTACTGCAGTCTGAACTGAGAATCGCTTTGCCATCTTGTGTAGTATGGAACCTCTCCAAGCTTCATTCCCGCAGGGCAGAGTGTGAAACGTGTTGGAATGTGGGTGCAAATATTGTTGGGTGCTCCAAATTTACAACATTGTTGCAACCTTGTGTGGGAACCGTATTACTTTCTCCCTTCAACACACATATATACACACACACACACACACACGCACACACACACACACACACGCGCAACGCACGCATGCACACACGCACGTATGCAGACACACCCACACCCACCCACACACATGTAGGGAAATTGAGAGTACACAGGACCTAAGATTTCAACACTTTAACTAGCCCTGGGTCCAGTGGACCCGAAGACCCTGTATGTAATACAAATGTGAAGGAGGGGGATGCCTGGGGGGGGTCAATGATTTTTTTTCTGATTATTGTCCCTCACAGAAAATGAGCCAAGGCCAATAAATCTCAGTTTGAAAAAATATTTATTTGTATAGTTTTTTTAATGATGAAAATTGAAAACGGGTCCCACAGACCCGAAGACCTTACAAGGGTTAATGGAAAAAAAAAAAACATGACTCAAATTCAAATGCTTACCATCAAGTTATAGATGTTTGTATTTTGTGGCTGTAAAAGGAGTTACAACCGTTCCAATGTATTAAATATTTGCTTTATTTGATTTTCTTGTATTTGGTTCAGTTCAGCATGTGCTTCCTGTTAAAAGGAGGCTTGCACAATCATTCAGGAGGGATCTCGGTGAGGCCACCGCTATCTTCTGATAAGTCTCTGATGGCTCTGGAGGTGAGCTGAACGATCTGAGAGATCCTTTTCACGAGGCTACCTTGTGGACTTGCATTCCGATACTGAGCTAATACTATTATTAGTTAAGGATTCCTTGTTTTGTGCTCAAGCCTTGTTTTTTTGGCTTTGGTTTGTAGATTTAGTTTTTATTTTGTAGATAGTTATGTGGTGTTTGTTGCTTTGTTTGAACTTTTTTGGTGGCTTGACAAGACTCTATGTCCTTGATCAAGTCCTTTTTTTAAATTCAAGTAGATATTGTACTATAAAAAAACAAGGGCACTTCACACAGGGGTCAAAAAAAGAAAGAAAAACAAAGATAACAGTAGAGACAGTGTAGACTTTGTACAAAGCTGTGCTATAACGTTTTTTTGTAGTAGGTAAAGCTTTAGAATGCTGATGTGTGATGTACATTTGGTGGTTATGAAGTGATATATACAGACGCTATTGATAAATTGATAAAAATAAATCTTTCAATATTTTATACAATGGGTTTTGAGATACAATCAGCAGGAGAGAAATTGTGTGTGCCCTAACTTTGATTAATATGCATTTTATAGTGAAGTTATTAACCATTTTATGGTGAAAATGTATTCTGGATATGGTACTTTGCAGTCTCTAAGCGATTCTCTCTCTCTCTCTCGCTTTCTCTCTCTCTCTCTCTCAGCTGCTCTCATAGCGCTTCTACGAAATGTAACACTACGCACTGGTGGACTTCGACCCTCGAATCATCACTTTTTGATGACATCACTTAGGGCATACCTTGTATCAGGTCTGCAAGGGGGCACTGGAGTCATCTTTTGGGAACAGGACATGTGGACACACAGGACACACCGGGAACAAGACGCGTGTTCTAATGAAGATCAAATCATCTCATATTATTACATTTCACATTTTAGCTTCCAACAAACACATTAGACTTACAGGTTTGTGATTTAGAAGGCGTTTGGTTGCAGTTAAATTTTTTTCATTTGTTCTTTTAACTTGCTTTCACTAGCGTACCTGAAGTACATCCTTTGAAAATTGTTAATTTCGGAAAACCTGACGATTAATGACTCAACTTTATTGTTTACATTAAATGTACAAGGACTTACATATATTTAGCAGTAATACATTAACCTGTTGAAAAATGTAAACACTCACTCTTGAATCCCATTTGCCATTTTGGCAAATTGGATTCAGAATTGGCCATTTGCAAAGAATTCTGGCTTGTGAGAATGTACATAGCCTTCAGCCGATGCGGGCTCACCTGAAGACTATAGAGGGCACAATGAAATCAAGTGTGCCATTTGGGACAGGCCCAAAGAAGTAATGTATTCCAGCGAATGCAGAGGGAGACGTTTTGATAAAAATAATTTTGTAGATTGTACGCTACGGATTAAACAGAGGTGCCATTTGTCTTTAAAGTGCTAAAACTGAAGACTGACGTCGTTTTTATTTATTGATAGTGTTTCAAGCTAGTGCACTACATTAGTCAGTAAACGTAACTCTGGATTGCTTGTTTGATCGCAGCAAACAGAAGCACAAGCTAAAGTTAGCCGTTGTTAGCTTCATCTATCCACTGTTTGTTCATTCCACCAGTATGCTTCATTACCCCCACAGCTGACCTTTAATGGGATTACGGGATTTGGTCGACTCTATGTGTGACATTCTGCTAGTTTCAATTAGGGATGAAGTAAATTGTCAAATGCCATTTTTGAAGACACCAACAGTTTGATTGAACTCCACTATCTCTATTTTTAAAATCTTGTCTCCCTGGGAAATGGGATGGAAATGGGAGCCCATAAGATGGCTTGATTCTGATTTACGTTTACTTGCTCAAGTGCAATCCAATTGCCATCAGCTCTTTCTCCAGCACCTTGGGCTTTATTGAGAAGGCGGAATGTGATTTGAATGACTGCTGCTGGAATCTTCCATTATATCAGACGATAGCCAGGAGCTGTTGATGCATTCTCTCTCATGTGTTTACTTATTTGTCTCAATGTGTGTGTGTGCTGTAGGGACAGTGGTTTAGGGCATCAGTGGTTTCCCCATCTAAACCAGTGTGGCTTGGACTGCATTCCTAATACGTTCTCTGCTGAGGTCTGCCAGAGGCCGCGTCCTCCAAACCAGAGCTGACACACTCACACTTCCACACACTCCAGCCCATCTGCTTTGAATGATGGCAGAGGGCAGGCATTTTAAAGGCACTCCATTGGCCCCCAGTAGTCTGGCCCTAAAGGTGACAGCTCAACACCTCTGTCTCCTAATCATCTCTGGCCCTCTGACCTGAGCGAGGCGACATAGGGAGCGGGGGCGCAGGAGAGGAACTAGCCCTGTTTGAAACTTCTGAATAAGCAAGTCAAAAAAAATACATCTTAGATTTCTTAAAGGTTTGTCAGGTTTTATAGTAAGTTGTTACTTCCGTATATTTAAAAAGTAGAGTGGTACACCATTGTCGTTTTATTGACTGCATTACATTCAGCAATAATTATTAGAACTCAAATTTGCTTTCGTAACCTCGGCGAAAACATGATTGTTGAGCATCACAGTTTAGGGGAACATTTACATTTACATTTACAGTTTGAGGGTAAACATAAGCAGTTTGTTACAAGGTGGGTTAAATCATAAGACATGCACATAGAAGACGTTTGAGCTGATTCAGAAAAAAATTCAGGGCTGCATTGGTGTGTTTGTTTTGTTATATATATATATATATAAACAAAACAAACACTCCAATGAAGCCCTGAATTTTCTGGTGGTAGTTCCATCATGCTGTGGGGCTGTGGCCAGTGCAGGGACTGGGAATCTTGTTAAAGTTGAGGGTCGCATGGATTCCACTTAATATCAGCAGATTCTGGAGAACAATGTCCAGGAATTAGTGATAAAGTTGAAGTTGTGCTGGATCTTTCAGCAAGACAATGACACTAAACATGACTGCAGATCTACTGCAGAATTCATGCAGAGGAACAAGTGGAAAGTTCTGGAATGAACATCTCAGTCCCCAGACCTGAATATTATTGAACTTTTGTGGAGGGATTTAAAGTGGCTCTTCAAACTCGAAAACCATCAAACCACACCAGAAGAATGGTCCAAAACACCTTCTGCCAGAATCCAGATTCTCATTGGAAGCTACAGAAAGGCTGTTATTTCTGCAAAAGGAGGTGCCTTTTTTAAATGCATGCCTACAAAATTCTTGTAGAGTTTCCATAAATCATAAAAAGCTTCATTTCATTTCCCCACAATTACTCTGTCTGTCTTTTCTATTTACCTGAAATTTCTCATCCAGAGAATTTTACAGGATTGCCCAAACTTTTGCAAACCACTCTTAATATCAGATGCGTTTATGAAATGAAGTGGGATGTTTGCTGAGCCTTTCATTGGAATTCGCTACGCCACACAGCTGGACACCATTGGCAGAATACTAAACAGCGTATATTGTTATTGTACTGTGAACAAGGGAACAGATGTGGTCAACTGAGGAGATAAAGTGAACATCGGGGGTGAAGCTTGTCAACATCTGGAGCTGTTAGGAGAGCACAGAGCCGTATTAGAGTCTGATGATCGAGCCCTGTTACTCTCTGCTGCTATCGCCTTTCAGAACATGAGAAAAATAACATTTTAGCAAGGGGGTCAGCTGGAGAAATGCCACCTCTAAATGAGGGTTAAGGCCCTATCATTGTCTGTTATAGGGAAGCCTCTCGCTGCTCAAATAATAGCGCTGACCTTGTGCAGGCTCAGGGCCTGTCAGGGCTCTAGGCACTAGAGAGAACCGCTCCGCTCAAAATGGCTTTTTCTTCCAGCGCACAATCAGCCGCCGAATGAACACTCTGATTACATAAGAAAGGTCCTCCGCTCGAGATAAGACTTCCACCTGCAGACCAAGGACATCATTCGCTCGCTCTTTGTTTTCGGTCTTTCCTGCTCTTTCCTTTCAGCTCTTATCTCCCCCTCTTTATTCATCCTTGCAGTCTTTTCTTTGTGAGAGTGTTTTTAAACCTCGCGATTCAGAACTTGCTTTGAGTTTGGAGACTAGATTAATATGTAAATGTCTGTACATTTTTAATTATGTAAGATTAACTGAAACTCTGAACAATTCTTCAGGGAACAGCTTAGCGTTTCATCTGAAACAGTTATTCCACGGTTTCTGTCGTCTTTTTTTCTTAGACATGGCACTTTCTACATTTTCCCGTTTCCTTTATGTAACTTACGTAAGTAATGCAAGGCAAGGAAATATTCCTCCACCATAGCATATTTGAGATTGAACAAAGTACTAAATAAAGAATGACATCCATAATACATCTGAGAATGAGAAAATATTGCCTTTATTTCCCTGGTGTATGTGCAGCGTATACGGCAGTAAAGAACTCTTCTATTGATCTCCAGTTTCATTAGGTGAAAGCACCTCGCTGAGAAAGAACCAGCAAACCTCTTTCAGCATTTCAGTGCAAAGCCCAGATGCCAGGCAGATGAAATATATATTGCATTTACGTAATTATTGAACCCACTGTACAGAATGCAAATGAATTGGCTCCTGCGAGCAGCTCATTTGAATGGCTGAAGATCCCATCCTTTTGCTTGATTGAGTCTGAGTGGAATGGCAGACTGAAACAAACACACAGCTGTGCTCACAGTGTTTGGGGAGAGAGGAAAGGGAGGGGTTCGCTGCTGGGTCACATCATTATGAGAGAGAACACAGTGCCATTGTGTGGTGTGGAGGACAACTGCAGCTATTTGCTTTCAAGGCCAGTCAGATAAAGACACAAATGACAAAATCAGGATATAAGAAAATACACACACCCTTTGGAATCCAAAGATGCAGCTGTCGTACATTCGTTTTGTATTTTTTATGAAATGAAAACCCCAAAAAGGAAACAAGTATTGTAAAAAATACAGTTTTTTTTGTCTTTTGCCCTGTTCTGTCTGAATAATGATTGGCTGGAAGTTTTATTTTGTATACCTTTCTTGATAACCATAGTAACTCGCTGCTTCCAGCAAACAGGGAGTACTGGGATATTTTAGTGTTTTCATAAATCAACATTTTTTTATGCAAAAAGCCAGATTTGTGGAGGTCTCTCTCTAAAGGCTAGTCTGAGAGACACAAAAAGTTGTCAGCAGCAGCGGATCACTGCGCGTTTGAAACACTCTGCCTCGATTGATCTGGGCACTATTCACATAAACACACGTTTCATCTTGACTTATTTGTTTTTTTTATTATTAAATTAAATACTTAGTAGAACCTTCTTGTAATTAGTTAGCGTGTTATTATTTTGTGGCTTTGGTGCATTTTTGAGGGCCTAGATGTGGTCAATATTCGCACACATGACTTTTCACAAAAAAAGGGTTTGGCAAAAGGGTTCTATAGAGACAGCTTACACGTTTCAGCTTATGGTGCTCAAACAGTTTGTCGTAGGCAAATGAAATTCAGCACACGTGTGTAGGGTACCCAGAGTTAAATATAATTAATATGGAATGCATTTCCAAAATTGACAGGAAGTTGGCTATTTCCCCAAAACCTCTAAAAATGGCCACTTTTTTCTTGTATCATACTTTAACAAACTCCTCTTAGAGAATTTATCTGTACCCTGTAAACTCGATCAGTCTTGTTGTAGCATATGTGATGTTACAATGCTTTTTTGACATCATTAAACTATTTACACGTCAGCCATTGAAATTCTAAATTTTGCCGTAAACAGGAAGTTGCTTATAGTTTAATAACTCTGCCATGCAATGATCAGGTTCAAAGATCTCAGTTATTTTTACAATTCTAGGACTTGCACTTTAACAAACTCCACCTACAGATTTCATGTAATCGCCATCTCTCCGCTCGGCTGTCAGCTGAATTACGATGTTTTCCTGTAAAGCAGGAGGTAACTGGGTCATACAATGTCCGATTGGGATCAAACTTGGCAGGTGTCTTGAGACTCGATGTGTGAACACATCTATAGAGTTTACAAACTATTATAATCTGTTAAATTTATGACATACAGACTTTAAAACTAGAACAAATGTATGTGACTTTATTTATTTATTTTTTTTTATTCAACTTCAGAAGGCCCAAAGGGCACCTGATTGAAGAAAAGCCCTCCTACACATAATGCATTTTATACCAATGCTGTTAACAACAAAAATGCTTATGTCCATAAAAATATTGTATTATTATAGGCAAAATGCTGAAGTTTTGGGGATCTGTGATTAGGTGGATTTATTAGCTCCCCAATCATGCAGGACTTATTCAAGCACCCTGTTCCTGCTGTGAAGAGTGCGGGAGATAAGAGGAGGATGCCAGGTCTCATCAATGGAAGCACTTATCTGAAGAGGAAGAGGGAGTGAGATTGAGCTTCAATCCGTGATTGTGTATTATCTTAAATGCTTTGAGCTATTTTCTAGAAGAGCAACTCGACTGCTTAGGAATGCTTTTTATGTTTTGCCTGGGAGCTTCACTGAGATTCGGGAGAAAACAAACATGTGTGCAGATTAAAGAATAAATAAATAAAAAAAAAAAAATTAAATGATTTTTTTCACTGGTGACCTGATTCTCTAATCTACAAACAATGCTCCCTGCAGTTTTTTTTAATCGTCTGACACTGGTAACTGATTAGGTTCCATGAATACAGTGGCTAAAGTAAGCATCTCACAGAGAAGTCTATTTCGGCTCTCTTTTCACACACGCTTAACTTTTGCCCTCTTTTCTCTTGTTGGAAAAAGATCTGGAAGGTGTATTATCAAGCACTTCCACAGATTAGAACGTAAACAAGCAAACTCTCTCCAAACTTGTTTAGGCTGATTTGTTTATCTTGGAAGTGAAGCTAAATTTGCCTGATAAGAATTGTCTGTCGGAATCTGCTTAATTCATTTGTAAAAGCCCGACGACGGAGGGGTTGCTTTTAATGCTGGGAACACCACATGCAGTGTGCGGATCACACGCTACCTGAGCCACAGAGATTACACTATTGTGCAGAGGCAATGTTATCTCTGGCGTGCCAAGCACTTGCTCCTCTGTGTAACACCGGCATGTGAACAGGACCTTCGGAAACATTTCAAGAATACAGTTTGCTCACAGGAATTATCTGTTTCATGTTCTTTGAGACTCAAATCAAAAGGTGACCTGTATGGCTGGTTTATTTCAATGTACCCCCATCACAGATATTGTGTATGATCCACCGCACAGTAGAGTGTCTATAAAGGAAAAAAAATAAATAAAATAATAATAATAATCATGCTGAATTAATGCAATAAAAACAAGTGGGGTACCTCCACCCAGAAGTCCTTTTAAACGATCACATAAACATCCACATCTATAAACACCAGAGAGTGTGGGAAACCACTGCATCCTGCAAGGAAGTTGCTTAGGGTTAAATTGTGGAACGCATGCATGCAAATATTTCACTGCAGCCTTACTTTTATATTATTCCTTTCCTGGAATATTTTTACTAGAGGTTTTTGACTACAATATATATATTTTTGCTGATATTTTAAGGAAGACAACATTCATTCAAGACAATCTAGCTTAAAATGTATTTTTATCTCTTTTATACTTTTCTTGGTTTGGGCACACATGTATTTATCAGACAGAACACTGCATCAGTGATGAGCACACGGTGCACCACACCACAGAGTTTACCATTTATAAGAACTGTACCATGTTGGGGAAAACACCAAATGTTTGTGCTTAGTATGTAGCAACAATAAATAGGGTATAGTCTTAAAATACATATTACAGCCTAAATATACACAGATTTTCTTTTTTATGAGCACTGCATATTTTTTTAATAAAAATATTTTTGGGGAAAACAGTATTAAAACATTGACATTTGAGCTTAAAACTAGTCTTTAAAACAATCTTAAAACTAGAAAATAAAAAAACTACTTAAAATTTGATTTATCATATTTAACAAACAAATGATTTGCATCAAGAATGTTTTGCTTTTCAAGAATTTTACGGGGTCTTCAAAAGTCTAACAAATTTTAGTCTTTAAAAGTTCTCCATTTATTTAAATTTACTTCAGTGTGGTTGAGACAGATTTCCCGGCATGCACTGTGTGAGCTGGCACATTTTAATAAAGGTGGCTGCCATTGCAACCACAAAAAAGTAATTTTTGTCATTTTCAAAGGTATCACATTTTGGGTTTCATGAAACAAATACACATATATGTCCAAAAATGTAATTGAAATCAAATTCACAATATAGCCTTGTGTATAACACATTATATTTATAAAAAATGTACAAATGACCAGAAGTTATGCATTCGCTGATCCTTCGGAACCAATCGGTTAATAATCTGAAGAGTTATAACAAACGATATTTCAGGAAACAAAACGTTTACGCGTCAAATTTATCCTGTTCCTTTAGCTACGACTCAGGAACTGTTTTATTCTCTATAAGTGTTGGAGAAGTTAATTTATTTTTAATTGGTTGCATGCAATATATATATATAATTTTTTTTTACAGTGCTTTCATATTTGATAGATTTTTTTATCTCAGTTTGTTAGATAACTATTATTTATGACATCAGGTCTTAAATCGGGTTCGTTTGGTCCTAAAAAGTCTTAAATTTGACATTGTTAAAGAAGCAGAAACCCTGTGCTTAATCATGGACACATAGAAATGTAAAACCAGACATAACTTCCTTGTTTTAACATTCCTTATCACAAGCATTTCATTCTTGCTTCAAGAATTCTTGAGTCAAATTTGCTTCCCCTATTTGTTTCACGGTCAAAGCATTTTTTTTTTCTGAACTAGAGGTTTTTTTTTTAGAACTTTGGAAAAATAAGACGTCCATAGTATTCTTGAAGTAAGAACATTTTGAGTCAAACTTCTTGTTTCAAGATTCTAGTTGTAGCAAAATCTAAATTTACAAAGTTTCTTCATTCATGCAAATAAGTGACCAGAACAAGTGTCAAGAAAATGTCAAATAAACCATAAAAGTATAAACTGGACATTTAAAATAAGGAAAACAATTTTTACCAGTCATTAAACATTTGCATCAACCAAAGTTTCCAACAAAGTAAAGCTAGTAACTCTCAACCAAACATAGCCTTTTGTTCTTGGTATCAGTCGTGTTGGTCAGACGATGTGCTTTAAACCAATCAGAGGCTTAGCTTGAAATGCAAATCTGATGTGTAAGTTTATTTTTGAATAGTCTGTTGTTATTAAATCCTTGATGTGTTTAAATATTATTTTGTCTCCTTCGGTTTTAGTTTTGTTCCACAGCTCCCTGGAGATACAGACTGTTGGCACCTGACTCCAATGATTTACTTGGACGCTGATTGGAGGAAGAGGCGGAGCTAGTGGCTACTTAAGTTTCAGCTGGAGACGTTCTCTTGTTGGTTGCTTGTGCGTATGGAAAGAGACGCTGTTGCTTTAGCTTATCTCCTCTTCCTGTTGAGAAACTCTCTTTCCAGTTGATTGCTTTGCTGTTTATTTGGAAGTACTTTGTTAATGGTTTGGTTAGCTTAGTTAGCTGAGGGAGGGGAATGAAGTACCTTCCCTGTTTTTTCTTTTGTTTGTTAGCAAGGGTTTAGTTTGTTTATCTTGTTTATCCCTGTTTGTCTCTGATATTGTTTGCAGAGTTCTGTTTTGTTTAATCTGGTTTTAAACGCGCTCTCACGTGAGAGTTAACACATATCAAAATAGTTGTGTTTGGCAACTTCAGTTGCATTGCTAACATTGATTAGCACTCTCATAGCATTCCATGGCTTTCCCCAGTGAATCCCGTAGACAGTGCTATAGGATGTGTAGAATAGAACCATGAAATTTGAACTCTACAAAAAAAAAACACCTTATGGTGTCTGGCCTTTTAAATTATTGTGATCATTCTGCTTCTTTCATCATGTGGACACTCTGCACTGTTTTCAGCACGAGTAAACTGTTATGGAGACGAGCTGTTAGGTTAGTCTTTACACCCAACAACAGCACAACACTGCTTTTCACTAACACACCATTTATTCAGCAGACACAAGATAGGCTACTCGTAACTTCTGTAAAGGATCGTGGGGAAAATTCAAAGGCCTATGACATCAAAAACATTAGTCATTGAAAGACTATAAATGAAAGAAATAAATACAGAAATATGTCAGTCTTGTATAACTTCCATGAGCTTGAAAAAGTCCACATGTTTGTGTTATCTAAAGCAGTTTGCGCTTTTTACTTTAACATCTAGAAGGCTTTGATTGTTCTGTTTGGTTGCCTGAAAGAGTGAGGTGAATGGCAGATTGCTGTTTCCTGGCTGAGCTGCTGCGTCTGCACTCTGACTGTGTTACTGCTATTACATAATTAAATTTGGACTTGGATGGTGCTTTTTAAGAGATTATGGCAGCATATGTTGCTTGAAATCATGCCAGGCTCTCAAATAGAGAGCGAGTTTATTGAAAATCAGAATAAGCTGTGGTGCCAATAGTTAATGAATTGGTGTTATGATCTCAGGCCAAAGGATGCCGGGGCACTGTAAATTAGAGTAAAGTCTGGGTGGGAAAAATAAATAATCTGCGTATCAAAGTGCCAAGGCCTCATATGGCATATTCAGTGGATTGATGGAGTTCTGAACAGGCCACTTTTGTTCCTGCCATGCTTTAAAATGACACAGTGTGGTTGTCACGAGTGGAAACTTTGCCGTCCTCCCGTGTTTCCTTTCTCCTCCTGCGCTCTCACACAACCACAGATATATTCCAGGGTGTTCTTTCCTTCCTCTTGACACACTGCGCCTGTCATTTTGCAGGCCAAATATATCATCTCCCACCTCTGCTCAGAACTGCACGGGGTCCGTTAAGGTTTAAGCGGTTATTCCAGTCATTATTGGCCATTAAATTCAGCATGGGTCGTAAAGGCGCTGCCAGTGGGCTGTCTGCTGTAGAGGTCAGGTGCCCCGCTCTGCTTTATGAGCTCTCGCGTGCATCCTGTGAAGCTACGCACCTCCGTGGATAGATAGGCTAGAGCTTGCCATCCATTACCCCTGTCAGTGGCTTGGTTTGTCTGGCCTGATTTAAACCTCGCTATCATGCGAAGTGGCTCATGTCTCTGTTGCTCTTATTACCTGGAGCCCATCAGACGGCGCAGACAGTTAGTCTCTCTTTCTCTTGTCCCCTGTCACATTTACAGTGTATTTCTAGAAATAGGCCTTTTTTACAATCCATGTGGGTGAGCAAGTCATTTCATAGGTCTCTTTTGTGTCCTTCTGCTGAGACGGGAGGAAAATAATTGAGTTTACCGTTGGATTTTAAAGGAGACTGACACACTGGCATTTATTTGACTTTTTTTAAAGGGATCTGCTCTTATGGGAGGTATTAAAGTCTCTGATTCTGGTCGTTAGATGCTGTCACAAGGGTGATTACTTAAAGCTGATAGGAACCAGATTATTACTTCACTCGCACTGATATACTGCCGTGCACACAGGACAAATTCACATTTTATGAAGCTGCGGTGGAGCTGATGAAAATTGCTTTTATCTGAGTGCTGAAAGAAAGAACGGATGACACAGTGGTCTGTGTGCTGTAATCCCCCATCAGCAGACTCTTGATTTATTACCACTTTTCTTTAACGTTAATTCATTTTTCCCATTGTTATTTCAACCAATTAGAAGTGTCTCGTATGTTTTTGTTTTCCTCTCAAAGAATCGTATTCTGTGAAATTGATTAGCACTGATTGATGAAACACACCGATAAATAAGAAATACCTTTCGAGCGACAATGTACAGCTGTCTATTTTCATACGAAAGCTCTAAAGAAATTCGCTAATATGCAGTGAATTTGGAGAAAATTTCAATAATAAATTATTGCTGTCAAAATAGTGATGTGTATACTATATTTGGGGTGGAAAAATCAGAGCATGCCACCGGTGCATCTATCCATCGAGCCTTGTACGTTTGTACTCCATGCTCCCACTGCAAGACATGTCCTGGTGGTGACTTCGTGACATTGATTTTTCAACCGAGTGAAGTATAATCTGTTTATTTACATAAATATACAGGTTGTAGAATACTGACGGTGTAAATCCAATGATGGTGGAAGAACCAGGAAGTTCATCTGGATATCTGTGATGGCAGGGCCAGCGATCCCACAGGAATCCCAGGTGAGTTCATGACTTCAGTGGAGAGTGGCGATGAGGAGGAGCAGGTGTTGAGGAGGAATGCAGATGCCAGGTGAGTAACAGATGAACTGGGACACGGCACTGGGGTTCCGTAGAGGTGAGTACAACCACAGGTAAGGTATCCAGGTGGACGGAACAACACAGGAGGGTCAGCCTTATGTGAAACATAGCTCTGACCAGGGAGCAAGTACTGGGATTGGCTCTTTTATTGAGCAGGTAAGTGATTGTTTGGCACATTCAGGGTGAGTGATTGGAGTTTGATTGACTGAGTCTCATTGGTACTTACTTAATCCCTGTCTATTAGTATGAGAACAAAGGCTACGTTCCCAGATGTCCGGCCTGTGTCTGAAAAGCTGAAAACAGTATGACTTTTTCTTCGTCAAGCCTCATTCAGATGCGCTTCCTCCAAACTGGAGAAGACTGGAGTTTGTCTTGGTCTCTTTCATCTCAATCTTCTTCCTAATATTGTTTGATAAGGAAGCAGAGCCTTCAGAGACTAGTTAACTGAAAGGGATGTGATTTGAATATGACCTGAACATGTATATATGTAGAGAGATAAATGCAAATATTTATTAGTTTAAACGTTTGATATGTTTGATTTAAAAAGGTGCAGAGTTTATTGATGTAGAGCAAGATTGAGTCCTGAGCTAATTAGCAGAGGAGCCATTTGGATCAGTTTAATCAGTTTAGAAGAATCAGAGCAGAGAGAGGGATGTGAGTGTAGTTAGTGCCATGTTTTATTTGGTTTTGTGCTCTTTTGTTTAGGAATAAAGAGCAAGCCCTGGTCACACCCGTGCTTCATCCTCCCTTGAGCTACCATCCTCATCCCGTAGACTGCTCGACCTATTTTATGAATCGAACTCTGGTTTTATGTAAGAGATGTGGGAATAAAATGCACAGACACACTGAATGATTTGAACCTTTCTTTATTGAAATGCTGTGCAATGATTGAAGGATTCAAGGACAATTCATTCATCTTCTTTCCCGTGAGTCTGCTTGGGCCTATCACCAGCTAACTGGTGAAGGTACACCCTGGACAGGTTGCCAGTCCATCACATGGCCATGGAACTTTCCATCTGTAAAGAAAGTGGGATTATTGAAGGTGAGGATGCCTTCAATTTATATATTGTTCAAAGACGCTCTTCATTATTTTGCATTATTCATTCACTCCACCTTCACACACTGGTGGTGACAGAACGTAGCTGCCATTTCACCCCCATGACCTCCTCCCCACCAACAAACACAAACCACCAGTCACACACATCCATACAGGGCAATGCGGGTGAAGTGGCATGCCCAAGAACATAATGGCAAAAATTGACCTGGCGGCAATCGAACCGCCAACCTTTTCTGTTTCTAGAGACGACCAACTCCACTAATATGCCACCATATGTTCCCCAGGTGTAGTTGTAGTGTATATACTTAATATGGCTCCAGAAGTTCCTTGAATATGGAAAAATTTGTGTAAAAGTGCACTTATAGGTTATTTTAGGCACTACCTGTTAAGTTGAAGATGATGCTTATGTTTGGCGTCTTCTACCCCATCTTCTATCATTCAGGGACTGTACAAATAGCTGCCTCCAAAGCATATCAAGAAGCAGGTTGGAGGTGGAATGAGAGTTAAGGCTTGGGAGCAATGCCCTGTTGCACTTTGAGCGACTGCGGAGCCAGAGTCTCTGTGAATTATATTCTGGGATGAGAGAAACCCCCTGGAGTTAGCTTGTGAAAAAGTTCCGTAGGTTTTGTAATTTTCAATCTTTTCTTCGTTTTTGCCTAGGCTAGTGTGTTTCTTTATTGGTACGTTGTTTGGTTTTGTTTGGTTTGATTCATTTTTGTTGCCACTTTAACACCTAAATGAACTGCATTACTCTTGGACCTGGACCTTCATTTCTCCTCCCTAGACCCTCACAGGAATTGCACAGGATGAAACCACATTACTAGCATCGGAGCAGCGTAATAAAACTTTTAGAAACTTTGTTTCTCTCCCTGTCAGCGTCACACAAAAGTTTAGCCTGATGCAATGTTGCCCTCTTGATTTGGGTGAGGGCACTGATTCCCCAGTCAGCGTGACTTACATGATATGTTACAAGTTACAATCTGTAATTGTGTGGTTTTCACTGTGGCCTCTTCCATTAATTTGCCTGTTGAGGAGCATCATGGCCGCAATACAGCGATGACATCACGCAGCTGGCTGTGTTTGATGTGTCAGTCCTGAAGGAACCACTTATAGCAATTAGGATATCCTTGAACAAGCGTTTGTGAAACATTGGCTGGTTTTTGGCATTTGCCTCCTGTTTCTGCTTGCTAACTAGCAGGGTTTGATCTGTGATAATTACCATCCCAGAAGCTTCTTCACTCTGACAGTCCTCATCCCCGGAGAGCCCCACTTGCCCCGGCTACTCACTGATTGCATCAAAGTGACAGAAATTGCAACATCAAAAATAATAAGTGATATTCCTCTGGCTTTGCCAGCCTTTGAATATTTCCTTTTAAACGCTTTCTAATTTGAGTCTCACACACCATGAGAGAGCGTGCGGAAAGCTTAAAGCAAATAAAGGCAGCGACGGGGCATTCATTATTGAACTACTATTTACATACGGTACGCTATTCTGTCTGAACTCACATGAAATGAAGACTTTCAGAGGCGTCCCTTCTTCTCAGCTAAACGTCAAGTGCTGCCGTCTTTTTCTTTTTGTCATCACCATCACCTTCTCTTTATTTGGTGGGCACGGTTTAACTGAGGCCTAATGAATCCACATCCTATTAAAATCTCAGTGACTAGACACACAAATTGTGCTTTTTCCTCATCATTCAGAGAAGGGAGAAGAGAAACTGAAAAGTCGAGATCAAGGTAGCAGCTATTAGCATTCACCTGCTGCAGCATGCAGACTCTCATCCTCCAACATCTTGTCCTATGTTGACCTTGCAAGAGGATACATTAATAGCATTTATAATATATAATATCTGTCTTGTTCACATCGTGTTCCAGCTACCAGGGAGTCAGTAAGGCTTTCGGCTGTAATTACCATCTGTTGGAAGTATAATTTGCAATGTCTCCCATGCATGGCTGTCTCAACACAGATCATTTGCATTAGATCGTGCAGAACCTCAGGTAGGGCTGTGTGTGAACAGTCCCAGCTCGAGATGAGTATAAATTCATCAGCGGTGCCACGGGCGGCCGGTGAGCATCTTTAGCGAAATGAATTAAGAGTGTGTGGAGAGCAGAGCTGCTTTCAGTGCTGACGAATGCTGATTTCCCTTGAGGAGTCTGAAAAGATCTGACCCAGTCAGTGTTTAAAACCATACACAGAAGATGATAAATGTGCTACTAATGAGACTTCACAATTCCTCGTTCCGCTTTGCTTTGCTCATCTTGTTTTCCCTGCTTCTCCCAACCAGCCCCCTGCTCTCTTGCTCCATCTACAAATGTGATGACAGAGAGAGAGAGAGAGAGAGAGAGAGAGAGAGACTATCCTTTGCATGCTGAGCAGATTATAAGGAAATTAAAATCAAACACACAATCCCATTGTTCTGAGAATACGAACCATAATCTTAAACCCTGCATCCAAGTTCCAGCCTGTCAGCATTTATATATATTATACTGATCCAAATTTCTTAGCTTTCGTTCCTCTTGTCCTTTGTTCTCTAGGCTTACAGCATAGGAGCGAGCATTTCCGGATTGATGCAAACAAAGTCTGGCTTTTTGAAAGCTGTTTAACAGTGATTTGAGGCCGTCGTAGAGAAGAGCTCTTCAGGTGCCAGCGTGGGACATCTTGCTGTGCCTCCTCTGTGGCACGAGACCCTCCCCTGATCAATCACAGATGACAGAGAGGGCCTTTGTGGCAGGCTCAGAGAAACAGCTGTCTGCGGGAGAGAGAGCACTTCACCTGGAGGAGCGTTAGATTAGCCCTGCCCTCGCTTTGATGGATTAGCACGTTTCCAAATTGCCTGATTATTGATATGAAAATATTTGCAAACGAGGGAAAAGTGCTGATGTGAGGGGCGTGACATTAAGAGAGCTTATCAGCCTTCCTTCCAACATCATCCCTTGCATCCTACAGAAAAACGAAGAAAGAAGAGAGGTATGAAGACAGATGAGGGCATGGGGAGGAGAAAGAGAGCCGGTGTGTGTCAGCATGGCAGTATTCAGCTGCCCTTCATGAAATATTGTTCACCATTATATTAACAGAGCTGAGTAGAGGGAGATAAGAGAGCTTCTGAAATAGTAAGCAGAATGTCCCGAGGAGATATTTCAATCTTTATTCATTCTCTCTCTCTCTCTCTCGCTCGCTCACCTCATATTTTTCTTTCATTTAAGGCCACGGGTGAACGTGAAATGTGCAGAGACCTTTATAAATGAAGATGGAACTGGAGAAATGATGACATCATCAAGTCGCCCAAAATTGCTTGATTTATCAAATCTGTAAAAAAATGCGAGGACCAGTATTTTCAAGTCTGTGAGGTTGCCCTTTTTGGAAAAAAAAAACGACAGAACATTTCTGTTCCTACATAGAAAGAGATAGAACCACGAGAAATTACAGAGTGATGCCTTAAGAAGTTGAAATTGTGTTAAACACATTTGGACTTTTGCTATTTACTAAGTCTTGTTAATTCTTTGTTGAGTTGATATAAAATCAAAATGAAGGAAAATTGTTGACAGGCTTCAAAAATACATTTTCAGAGCAATCTACGTGATGTTTTAAATGGCCCATGACATGTTGAGCCTTTTAGTGGCTTTTACAGTGATTTATTAGAGTAGATTAAATCAGTTTCTTTTAAACTCTTCAAACACTTCAGATCAGACAATAAAAATTGTATAATGTTTCCTCCAAACGGCATCACAGCGTCTATCGATGTTGCTTTAATAAGACATTGACTGTATTGAATGTATTGAAGTATTAATAATCTAATCTCCCTCACATCTACATTTACCGTCAGACAGTAAATTTGCATACAGGTCATGAATATGCAAGTGAGAAACTGGGGTGTAGTTACAATGTTTTGTGTGTTTAAAACACTCATTAATTTGGACTTTAAATTCACTTTTTAATTGTTTTATTCACTGGCCTTCGGAGACTTGTGTTGCGTTGGCCTTTCCTGGGTTTCCACATTACTGTACATTCTGTTGGATAACATGATTTCGTTGTCTCTCTGTGTCAGTATTAAACTGTTCAAACACTTTTCTTATACGAGTTGAATTTTATTTACAACTCTATATGTGAAAAATGTTTCTTGGGTCAAATGATCTTAAAATGCAGGTGAAGAATTCTAGGGGGCATTGGGGATCCCAGAGATTCCTACCTCTACGTCATCCAGTGATTTTAATTTTTTTTTTGCATATTGTTTAGCCTCATTTTCAAAATGGAGGCATGTGCATCCAAACTGAACATTTTCCAAATTGGACTTTCAATCAAAGCAGATAATTATTAAAGAAAGATGCTGGAGTTGGGTCTGCTAAAGATTACGTGGCCGTTTAAAACTGAATAAAGCAACACTTCTACAAACAAGTTATCAAATATTTTCTTTAATGGGAGTGGTGCTTCATATATAGGTAAAGGCAAGTCAATAATACTGCTTTTTGTACTATGTTAATACACATTCAATTGTCTTGATCATTGCCAGTCTGTCATTTTTAGGACATAAGGCACTCTGATTTAGTCATCCCATAATTTCCTCCCCCTGTTTCTTATCCAGACAGGCGATTGGTTGCTTTGTATTTTATATGGTGCATATATGTTGCAACATATTTATGTTGTTAATTTATATTAATTATTTATTAAGAAAAACAGTAAAAAAACTTGAATGTAATTCTGTTACATTAAAACTATTAATTTCATTTATATATTTTTTTTATATTGAGACCATTTTGTCTTTTGTGAGAAAGACAGAGATTCCGGGAATTACATTGAGCTGAAAGTACAGTGTAAAAGTTTTTGAATTCTCAAAATGTTCTAGTGTTACTCTAAATGATATTACAGCATTTTAAGTAAGGATTTTGATTAATAAATAACTTCTGAAAATCTTTTTTTTTTTTTTTACCTTTTCATCACGATCACTCAAAATATTAATAAAAGAACTCATATTTTCTCTGATTACTTCTTAAATGCACGTTTTGTAAAACCTCATTATGTTTAGTGATTAAAATTTTGTGGTTTTGAGAAATGTGGCGAGGTAAAAAGTATTAATAGAAAGAGTTATTAACTTGTACTAGACAGGATACACAGTGATATTTAAATTACTTTTTTATAAAAACACTCAATAAACCCAGCATGATATAGTGCTTTATTAACTGATATTAAAGTAGACGACACAGAATGAGTCAAGCATTGATGTTTTCTCTCTAAATCTTGCTATAAAAGTGTGATTGTTTGCTCTTTAATTCTACTGAATTAATAAAATGAAGAAAATTACAAATGAGTTGATGTCAATTGCATGTTGCAAAATATGTTAATAGATATATCAATATAATGATATATATTATAGAAATATAGTTATTATGATTTATGTAAATGTGTAACAACGATTTAAACTAAATTAGGCATGTGCACAATTACAGGCACCGCTGTCATTTTACTTATTTCAATACCTTTATCAGTAATTATTTGAACTCAACATTGGTCTGGTAACCTCAGTAACCCCTGGCCTCCATACACAGGTGAATCCATTTAGGAGGCCAATGTTTCGCCCCTTTGTATCTTCTCTGAAGAGCCTCAAAGCAACTCTCATCTCAAAACAATGATTTTTGAGCATCATGGTTTAGGGTAAGGAGACAGAAAGCAGAGCAAAAAAATCTCAAATAATCAGAGGCGCTGGATGGTGAGAACAGTCACGGACAACCCACAGACCAGCTCCAAAGACCTACAGCATCATCTTGCTGCAGATGGCGTCACTGTGCATCATTCAACTATTCATATCACTTCACACAAGGAGGTGCTGCATGGACGAGTGATGCGGGGAAAGGCTTTTCTCTGCACACGACACAAACTGTGTCCATCGTGTTATTTTGGCCAAAAATGGGCCATTGTGAATGGTGGAACAACAACAGCATTCCAAGAGAAACACTACCTGCAGTAGAATCTGGTGGTGGTTCTATCATGCTGTGGGGCTGTGGCCAGTGCAGGGACTGGGAATCTTGTTGAAGTTGAGGGTCTCATGGATTCCACTCAATATCAGCAGATTTTGGAGAACAATGTTCAGGAATCAGTGACAGGCTAAAGTTGCGACGGGGCTGGATCTTTCAGCAAGACAATGGCCCCAAACACGACTCCAAGTCTTCTGCAGCATTCATACAAAGAAAGAAGTAAAACAGAATCTAGAATCGCCATCTCAGTTTTTGTGAGTTAAAGTGTGCTCTCTATGCTCAAAACCATCAAACCGGACATGTTTTGTAAAAAAAATAGAATACCTTTTGCCAGAATCCAGAATGGAAGCTACAGAAAGTGTTTAGATTTTATTTTTTTCTGTGCCTAAATTCATCTAAAATTCATAAATCTGTTCTATAAACGGTGTACAATTTATTTCACTTCTCAAACAATGCTGTGAAATTTCCTATCCAGACAACAACTGTTTTATAAAGGACAATACATTTACAGGGGTGCCCAAACCTTTGCATGCCACTGCAGTTCTGAATGAAATATTTCAAGTTTAAAACCTTATCAGCCGACTGGTTGCTGAGTTCCAGATGAGGTTCTAGAGTCTAGACTTTTACCAGACTCGGTTGTCACACACCCATCCATCCACAGGTTAATGAAAACCGTGTGTGTGCCGCGTGAACTCCCGAAGCAGGGTGACAAACACTGGTAACGCAAAAAGCGTGTGTTTTACAATTTCCCCTTCCTCGTAAAGGTCTGCTCGTAAAACTGAGAATTTACGCCCTTCATTAGAGTTAATACAATGCACATAACTCTAATGCACAACAATTGGGATAGCCATAAAGTACGCGCTCTCTGCCTCCTCGAAAATCTGACTCCTCAGTGACCCTCGGCCGGCCACAGTCAGGGCAGATAGATTTACTACCGCCACCATTCTGCCTGATAGACCTCTGCCTTTTTAGGGAATTACAAGTGCCAAAATGTAAAATGATTAAGCTTTTTATTTTGTGTACTCTTGTCAAAAAATATAAGTCTCCGCGGCACTAGTTATGGTTTGAGGACACTGATTTGATTTATGGCTAAGCTCAGTTTTATTACCAGACACGAGGTTAAAAGGAAAGACTGTTTTTATTTCGGCTGTAACTATTCTGAAACTTCACGTGGGCTGAAATATTGAGTGTTGGTTACATTAGGGTTCAGCTCGTGAGTCAGTTACTTCATCAGTTACTACTCTCGACCCTTCCCATCATAATAATTCCAGGGAACTTTAGCAGAGCTTGACTTTAAAACATTTCCTGGTGTCACTCTGTTTCAGCATAATTGATAAACCGTACGGACTGTCATCCATTCGAATGGTCGTGCCTGGCTCAGTCTGACGTTTGGCCTCGTCTGGTTTCTTTCATGGTTTGTCAATGTCCTACTGTTGAGCATAAAATCGTGTTCTTTCTTAACTAGCGCTCATAATGACATACGTAACCTTGAAGGCTGGTGAGAAAAACACTTTGAGGGTCTCTCAAGGCTCTATTCCCTTCTGCGCGTAAAAGAAGTGCAAATGAGTTTGGTTTAGCAAAGCCCTGGATAATGTAGATGATCCCCAGAGTGCACGCGGTGTGTATATAATGGGAGTTTAAAAGAGGAACAGGGGAGCAACAGAGTTCAACTGTATGCTATCACTGTCAGGGGCGAAATTCAACATGAGGGGACTTTAGCCAGGAAAATCATTTGAGGTAATGGCCAGGTGGAGAGGAAGGCACTTAAAATGTTCCGTTTGGTTCGATGTCATTGTTGCTTTTATAGATGCTCATATTTGTGTAAAACACGGTGTGGGTGTGACCGTGACACTTTCGTCACACATTGAAGGATGCTGCAGGAAAACGTGCGCGAGGTGACTGGAATATGTCGAAGTTGTCATGTCTCTTCTAAAAGGTTCATCTTTTCCAACCTTGCTTTGGGAAGAGGCCATTGCACAAGTGCTATCTTTAGTTCCTTATAATGGAGTTCACTCTAAAAAAACTAGTTATGCATTAAGTTCTATTCCAACAAAAACGTCGCAATTTTTGTTACCAGTTTACATTACTGGTTTGCTACTGGTCCTGAGTCATTCATACAACATTTAACATCTTGCGTTTGGGAGTTGTTGGAGCCCATCAGCTAGTTTGCCACTAGGGGCAGTTGTGCACGATTACTTGCTCTTTCAGAGAGGTTGGTAATGGAGGCAAACAGTTTTGGCTGCAAGATTGAGTTTGTCTCTTCATTTGAATTTGTTTTGGAGCATAAATTAAACTTTGCTTTAATCGTACATAGATGTTTGGTGGTACTCCTGTGAGTACTTCAAAAGTAATTTTCAGAGGAAATCCAATCCACTTTATTTCTATAGCACATTGTCTAAACAAATGTTTCCAAAGTGCCGTACAAAAGACAAATAAACAATAATAAAACCTAAAATAAATTAAATAAAATCAACACAACAAAAAGAGAACAGAGGACCACACAAACCCACACAGTGTGTGAGTCAAAGACTAAAAACAAGCTTTAAAATGTGAGGAGGCAGAGCGTTTCGCAGCTTTGGACCAACCACACAAAAAGCTCTGTCTCTTATGGTTTTAATTGCCATCTTTGTGATCACAAGCAGGAGCTAGTTCTCAGACCTCAGAGTGCGAGCCGGGGTATTAATTTGGATGAGATGTACTGAGGAGACCAACCTTTGAAGGCTTTAAAAACAAATAATAAAATCTACAGGAAGCCAGTGCAAAGAAGCAAGAATTGGTGTGATGTGTTCACGTTTTTTAGGTCCTTTAGCTAACTATTAAAGTAATTCAATGGTTATCTGCTACAGGAGCAGAAGATTCTATCTATTCAATTTCAAGGATGAACTAAATGGCAAAAATGGGGAACAAACTTTGGCTTGTAAAGGTGCTCTTTAAAAGTATTTTTTAAATATTCATAATGACATCATAGAAATATAGAAAATTGGTTGGTTTGGAGGGGTCAATGACATCATACAATGTTCCCCATGCCACTTTGAGAAACTAAACCAATCCCAAGTCTCTATGACTTTGCTAAACTGAGATAGAGATCTGCCAAATTGGTTGCTAAGGTAAAAAGCCTGGTTGCTTTGGAGGGGTGTTCCTCATGTTAATATGAGTAGCATAATCCAATCCGCATGTTTATCATTTACCAAAGTTGATATGGAGGAATATTCATTTACAAAAACAAACACCAATTTCTCAAGGTTGTTTCATCTTGAGGATTTTTTCATTGACTTTTTCCATTTATCAAAGACCATTATGGCAAAATTAAATATTTAACCCCTTCCAGATTCCAGCATTCTATTGATTTTGCACAGTGCTTGCAATGACTGAAAATCTCCAGTTATGGTGCGTTCGAAGTTTCCATGAGGTTCCCAGGTGAAGTTAAAGATTTTTTTTTTTTTATAATTTTTCAGTTCTGTTCATTGTTTAAAAACGTATTTTCTGGTTTAGATGGAAATTACCAGAAGATAGCATCCAGTATGGCCAGTGTACTCAAACAACTGAAATTAGCACAAGAAGTCCACGTCTAAAATTGTGACTTTTACAACATTTTCAAGGTGTTTGATGCTTTTTAATAATAATATACATTTTTTTACCTAATGCCAAATGTACCTCTGGAAATGTTGCAAAACTGACCATGAACAACTTTTGAAAGCAAATGTACCTAAAAGCAATTTTTCTAAAGCGTTTCTAATAGCCATGCTCTCCAGTGGCTCAGTTGGTAGAGCATTGCACTAACAATGAAAAGGTTGTGGGTTCAAATCCCAGGGACAAAGCGCCTGCCAAATACATAAATGATAATAATATAATATTGAGAGTGGGTAATATAGGTACCTAAATCTCAACTAATCACACAGTCACAAAATGTGTATGTGGTAAGCGACGGCAGCAGTGCCAGCTACTTGCACTTTTTTTCAGCAAATGCAAATTTGTGTCTGGTTGTTATCATTACATTACTACAACAGTTTTTTTTAAAGTACAGTTTTTTTATTACTATTTTTGGACATTTCCCCACTCGAATGATTGAATAGATGATGATTTTGGGACTTTATATAACTGTTATCGCATCATCTTTATGTCGATGTCATTGTGAATGTGTTGTTTGAGCTTGTGCACATCTTTATGTGTGGCACATGCAGGGGCTGCTTTAGCAGATACAGAAACAGAAGCTTGTTTCCTAATTAAAGTGAAGTGATAAAGGCAGAAGCCCAGTATAGAGTGCCAGGCAGTGCCAGTCTGCTCTGCGCCTACTGATAGCGCTTTAGAGATGAAAGCTCTGTTAAAGACTGTTTAATGTCCCTCTCAAAGACCTGCTTTAGAAAATCCCTTTAGATCACACCATAGAGAACTTTTAATGGGTTCAGGATATTCAGAGCAGGGTCCCAGGAGGAGTCTAAACTACGAGGCTTCATTAGTTTGGTAAAGGAGGACTTGATATGCATAATGTGCTGTGTCTTTATGAAAGTAAACTCTTTCTAAAATGCTGTCAGATTTTTTCTGTCATCTGGAGGGGCTCTCTTTATTCATTTTGGGGCACTACAAATCACAAAAACTGTGCTAGATTTCCAATCCTATTGGTTATATTCAGCAAGGGTCTTCAGAATGAATTGTGATTTGAGGTAGCAACATCTCTTTCCAGAAAATTCTCATTTACCATCCTGTGTTGGAAAATATACGTTTAAATATAGACAACACAGATTAAAGTGGATGACCTCATTAGACGCCTGTTTTACAGCTATTTTTAAAACTAAAGGTACTGATCAAATGGCGAGCCATAACACAGCAATAGAAATACAGATGTATTTTGAAAGATACTTTTTGTGGGTTAATTTAGTTTGTTGGTAATCAAGCTAGCGACTGGAATAAATGTGAGCATGAAGGCACATATCATGGCAAGGTCAGCTCTGTATCACTTAGCGTTTCCGCTGTTGGCTTCCATTGGCTCATTGTGAAGATCCCCAACCACTAGAAGTGTCCCGTTCGCAGTGACCGTACACACGAGTCTGTAAACTTGTTTCAGCCCGTCCAGGGCAGTGCCGGAATGTGGACAGGAGGATAGAAGGTTGTAGAGAGATCTCGCCGAATGAGAGCTGATGGTGGTTTTCCTTCATTTGTAAAACTATTGGGGGTGGTGCAGTGATAAAACACTTGATCCTTTAGGGAAATAGCAAGTTCTTTTATTATTGAGTTTATTATTATTTAAAAAAAAATAACCAAGCAATTGCAGCCAAATTAAATTGAAACCACTATTTTTAATTTTTGTCGATCCGAAGGATTCTTTGGTTAAATTACGTCTGATAAAATTGTAATTTAGCAGTTTTTAATAAATGAGGCATTGGAAATGCAATTTTGCCAAATCTTTTTATGGTGCATAAAAAAAGTAAATATGAACTGAAGGATAAAAATTGAAGATGGATTTAAACAAAGAATAGTATAAAGGTAATATTCAAATGAACTATGAAAGATCAGATCTCGGTCGCTGCATAAAAACGTGGATGTATAGTTTCTGTGTAAAGTGTACTATTGCAGGCAACTGTGTATATAGTTATTTCAAGAGTTCTTTGTTGTTTTCTGAGAAGAGTTGTGGATTATTTCTGTGCATGCTCGGGACTGATGTCTCTGTGCTGCCGATAACAAAATAAACCTCTTAATGCCACCCAGCGGGAGGGCACTGTCTGACATCAGCAGATGAGCATCGGAGCCATTCATCACTCGCAGAGCATTACCGGGACATTCTCGGAGGTCATGGCACAGATCAGAAATGGGACTGACGTGCAAATCCAAGCGTGGACGCTGAATCGGGGGTTGATCAACCAGAAATACAGTGGTGTGCAATTTCTATAGAAAACGTACATGGCAATGAATATTCAAATTAGGTTTAGAGTTAAATTAATTCTATTATCTTTGTACATTCAGCAGATGCTTTTTTCCTGTGCAACTTTCTAAGAATACAAAGCCAATCATCTCCAAACGCTTACATCGAGCCAATGAAAACAATTTCTGTAAAAAGCCAAGGTGGCTTACATTCACTCTTCCCTGCAACTTCCAACTACCGCAACATAAGATGATCGCTAGTGCTCACGAAACTGTGATATCTGCATTCCGAAGTAGATCCAGAGAGCCCAGATCTTTTACCTATTGTACTTCCCCAACTGTGAACAATCATTCGTGTGCTAAGACCTGTAATAACAAAATATTTATGATGCTATTTTAATTGATCTTTCAGAAGGAACAGGAAACACATCACAAACAGGAAGTGACAAGCTCCTTCATATAGAAGAGCATGGGGACATTCTCGCTGTGTCTCAATTCGATGTGTGAATCCATCCGAGTACATTTTTCAAGGCCACACGAGACACAACGCTTACGTGAGAGCTGTTCCATTTCCCCAAAACTCGAAGAGTCCTAATAATGCGTCCTCTCTTCCCCTAAAGTCAGAGGATCCTTCAATGTCTTAAATAACCCAAGATGCTTTGCGGTTTTGAATCAACACAAACCTTGTGTTGTAGCGTGGCACTCTTTACAAATACATTTTGATTGATTCTAAGTGATTCGCTAACTTGCGAAAATTCAGGGTGATCAATCCATTTTGAACTCAATATATTATTTTATATTTAAAGTTTTCCTTAAAGGAAGAAAGCATAGGGAATACAGACACTGCTGAAGTACTCCAGAATTGTGAGCACAATAGACATGGATTTCACACTTGGCGTGAGAGTGATTAATTGATACTTTAAGGTTGTCTTTACAGAATGAAAGCAATTCTTTCCACCATTCTTCCAATGAATCTTCTGCGAGCTCCAGTCACTGCTGAAATAATGATGGTATAATAGCAGCTAACGCAGAACGGCAGATTAGCTCATATTTATAAATGTCTACCACAGCGCTCTAATCTGCTGTGACAGAGAAGCATGCGAGAAGCGCAGCAGCGACTCCTTCCATGTAATGCAACAAATGCAAGATTCCCTTGTTGTGCATGTGCTGTGAATACCTGCGATAATCATGGGACACTGGTTTCATTTATCAAACTAGCCCTGCAGCCTTGTGATTAAAATGCTTCACATTTATTTTAGGGGTTAGGGCACAAAGAGAGAGATGCATCATGGGAAATAAGTGGTCAACGAGGACCTAAGAAAAGTGGATTCACACTCTAGAGAGAATAAACAACTGTTAGCAGCTCATCCCATTTATTTCATCTTTTACAATTGTTGTTTCCCAAAAGGCTTTCCAGATTATTTCCAATTTATGTTCTTTACTGTATTCCAGCATCCGCCAGCGCCTGATGAACGACTTCCTCTTATTGTCGATGCGACACGGCTACGCCATTCAGCTAAATGATGATGGTCTCATTCACCTCCCTAAACAATAGCCAACTGGATGCTGAATTTAGATCCGATGACTGGGGCTAAATTCACATGGAACATTATAACGTGAAACATGTGAACTTCTGTGTTTAAGGAGGTACCAAACGGTTAATGTAGTAAACAAGGGGTGTATCATCAAGACAAAAAGAGAAAGGGAGGATCAGAGCTGCTCTTCCTGTGGGAGTGCAGACATGGGTCTCAACGGTTGAGAAGGATGGAGTGGTTGACATTATGAGGTCAGGGAAAGATGGAAAGTAATCAGCCACCTTTCTTTAAACAAGTTTTCTAATTGCTAAAGGTTTGATTTATACACAAAGGAAGATCAGCTTTTGCTATTTTATTTTTAGTTCCTTTTGTTCTGCCTCGTTCTCACTGTATTATTTGTGAACATAATGGAACACAGTTGTCGATCTCATTCCCCCCAATTCACTGAAAGAGTTTATTTTAGATGTGCAGAATGTAGCTAACCAAATTTAGATCCAGATCCTACGTAGCCCAAGGATCAGTTTTAAGTGCTGTTTCCAGGGAAAAGAGGCAAAACGACAGTTATGTGGTTTGTTTATTTCTATATTCAATGTGTTTGTGTGGCCTGAGGCTAAAGAGCTCCATATTCATAAACCCAGCAGTCGAAAACTGACAAGCATTCACTGTAATTGTGGACACAGGCAGAAACATAAGACAAATGTTTTGATCATGGCTTTGTTCCAATATGCACAGTATGATATACCAGTTCTCAATCCAAAAAAATGGGTTGGTGGCAAAGCAGCAACATCATGATGGCAATATTTTTGCCCTACTCTCAATTTTATTAAGGTTTTGAACATGAAAAGTCTTCCAAGAGTTGTTCCTCTATGTATATTCTGTCATAGAGGGTCATCATCTAACACTTTAGCTGCATTGATGATGCATATTGAATATCTAAATAAAACTATGAGTGTGAGTAAAAGGTGACATTAAATTGTAACAACTTCCAAGTTATGGATTCAATCAAAATCGTGTTAATAACGAGGCATGGTTTGTCCGTGCATGTATATGAATATTGTTAAAGTCAAGGTCGCAATTAAACACTTCAAACAAATCTCAAAAAGATCGAGAATCTCGTTTTTTTTTTTTTTTTTACTTATTAGTATTTTCCTGCATGGTTCAGGCTGTTCATAACGACGGCTAAGGTGCATTGTTTTGAAAATGCTGAGAACATCACGTTTTTCCTGGATGTTAGAGGTGGGGTTAGTCATCATTGTTACCATGAGCGCGCATCATTATGACCGGTTTATTACTTTTTAAGGTTTCATTCCTCTTTTTCTCTTAAGGATGAATTCAAAAACTCTTTATATCATTATAGTAACTATTATTCACTGTCAGAATGTAAACTTTAAGAATATTCTACTGTAGCACTTTTGAGTTATTCCATCCTAAACTTGGCTTTTTTGGGGAAAAATGCATTTAGAGTAGGGTACTCACAAAAAGTGTTTGTGGTGTTCCACTTCTCCTTTTCTGTTATGGGTGCTTTGGAAAACTTGATATCATTAAAATGCGTATTATTTACTTGTCTGAATTAAAAATGTACAACATGAGTTTTTCCATTCTGAACTTGGGGAAAGTTTCGGGAAATTGTATGTTGGGCACATTTTGGGAAGCCCCATAGTACATTTAGCATAGGGAACATATTTGGCCAGCAGCCTGAGTTGTTGCGCACTGTCAAGATTGGCACCAATTTACTGCCACCTGCTGGTTTGGTAGCGTTTTCGAGGTTTCTGAGGTTTGTGTGGACTTTTTTAATTTGCAATTAAAAAAGAATACATTTTTATGCAATTAATGCAATTAATTAATGCAATTTTTGTTGCATGTCTTGCTTATCTCGACTCCTTATCACCAAAACCTCTGCCCTTGCAACTGATTTCTAAAGGGAATAAATGTTTATGAATCGAGATACCAATAAGAAACTGTATACGTCAGCCTAATTGCTCGGAAATCGATGAAGTATATTCAAGGTTTATTGGTGGCATGAGGCAGACAGCAGTGGTTTTGCTTTATACTTGGCTGTGTACTCGAGTCTCCAGGGGCGTGTCTTTCTTAGATCAAGTGCACTCTGCAGGTAAGTTTCTTCAACTGTGGGTTGCTGATTGTGATTGGTGAGTGAATCTAGGTGAGTGTTATTATTGGAAGGAACGGGATTGCAGGTTCTGTAGGTGTTCACCCTGCAGACTGGTGCGGCATGAGGCGCTCACACTACTCCTGAACAATCCAGAATTCCACCTCAACCCGCTACGAAGCCTCCCACATAACAGCGTCTTTAAAAAAGTAACAATTAACTATATAACTTGTCTAAACAATGACAGAATGCTCTCTAATCTACTTTAAAACCACAGTGACATCCGAAAAAACTTTGCTTCAAATTGAGTGATCCAAAGCTTACGGACCCGACCTCTCCAATATGGTGGCGCAAGATGCATCACGTCCTAAAGGGATAATGACTTTCTACATCACTGCTTTACACTTGGCAAAAGACAGCCAATCAGAAACCAGTGTGACGTCAATTCACAAACAACAAATGGAGACGTATTTGCTTTCGTAATATAGTCTTTTCAAAGCGTTTACTAAATACATGAGCACAGTCTGTCATTTAAAAATGCAGAAATGTTTTGCCGTTTACAATAGAGCAGCACCACGTCTGGCAGTGAACTGTAATTTCTGAGATGTAAACAATGACGCTGTTCTGCACACTTCTCTTTTTCAAATATCACTGTGTGACTTATTATGAAAATGCACAGGGGTGCACAGACTTTTACACACCTCTGTGACAGATGTGATGGTCCATTTCTCAAACAGAAGCTGTGTGAAATAGAGCCTCGAGTTTTGTAAAGTTGAGATTGAGCCCCTCTCTCAGTGGGTTCAAGCTAATACATTAATTAGCTCATTCAGTCTTTTTCCGTCTGTCTGAGGTGCTGGAAGCGATTGTGGACTGCAGGCCTGAGAGAGACAGATTGCACTAGTGAGGTGTTGATAATGGCCTGGATGAATGTGTGAGCCGCAGCTAATCACCCTTATCCCAAACTCCCTCTATAGTAGATAGAGCTGTTCAACTGCCCTGACTGTGGCCCGCAAGATGGATGGCACACACACTGCTGTCAGTGCAGACCAAATACAGGTCTGTCTCAATCATGAAACGAAAAAAAGAGAAGATACCGATGAAAGAAAGTCACATTTATTGTAAACAAATATGCACAATAGACAGGATAAGACCTACATTCTCATTCAAATGAGATTTCTCTCTCTTCTCATCCTTCCCTCTGTTTTAGTTAATGTCTTTTGCTCACTCTGTCTGTCCCTTTGTACTCAGCGTTCTTGATAGTCGAGCTTTTGACATGCGTGCAAATTAGTAAACTACACTGTGCCAGACAAGAAAAATAAAACCTTTTTATTTTAATACAGACATATTTCCATTTTTAGACTGAAGAAAGTTCAAACTCAGAACAAATTAAATGTGAGTTGGGTACAGAAAAAACAGGAAAATGAAATTCATTGGCACTTCAATGAACAATCATCTCCACTACACTGAAAAATATTATATTTATAATATTATTATTTATACTGAAATCAATTTTAAAGTGACAGCAAAGACAGAAAGAAAACATGGACAATCTTTAGTGTTGCTGTAATGCATGCATTGCTTTTAAAGTGGAGAAAAATATTTGAGAATGAAATAAATTTTACATATTTTATGGAAAGATCCAGACCCTGCACAACTTCAACTTTGTCACAGATTCTTGGACATTGTTCCCCAGAGTCTGCGGATATTGAGTAGAAATCAAACAACCCTCAACTTTAACAAGATTCCCAGCACTGGCCACAGCCCCACAGCCTGATGGAACCACCACCAGATGTTACTGTAGGGAGTGTTTTTTGTAGAAAACCTGTGCTGTTTTTCTGCCCCTTGCTTTGGCCAAATAGTAGTTTATTTTTATTTTTTTTTCATCAGTCTACAGCACCTTAAATGAAGCCGGCTTGTCCAGATGTGCTTCAGAAGATCTCAAGTGTCTACGTTTGTTTCGTGTCCAGAGAAAAGTCTTTTTCCGCATCACTCGTCCACGCAGCATCTCCTTGTGTAAAGTGCTCTGAATAGTTGAACAATGAAGAGTGGCGCCTTTTAATTCTGCTGGTCTTCGAGTCTAGAACCTCACAATGTTCCTAACAGTTGAAACAGAGTTTAAATCTCTGAGAGCTTTCGCCAATCGTTGTGAGAGTTGTTTTGAGGCTTCATTGTTGCCGCTCTTTATAGAAGATACAAAGAGAAGAAACTCGCTCAATCTGCCTCTTTGAAATATTTTCTCCTGATTGGATTCACCTGGAACTCAAGCATCACTGAGGTTGTCAAAGCAATTTTGAGTTCGTATAATTAGTTCCAAAGGTATTGAATTCGATAAAATGACACGGGTGCCTAAATGTCGGCACGTTTAATTCAATCTTCTTATCCAGACAACCAATGATTTCTAAAAGAAAATTGACTTTTGCATTCCGCTGAGTTATTGCAAATGTTTCACTCAGATGATTCTACATATGTTTACTTTGAAGTAAGTGAAATAGATTTTTCACAGTGCTTTCCACGCTGCTTTCTGAGCTTGTTAATTGCTTCTCTCCGTGAGTCGTCGACTCTCATGCATCCCTGTCTAATTGTCTGGCATTAGCACTATAACATCTATTGTTCAGCTTCTCTCTTGCTGGAGTTTAGTGGGTCAGATTTAATTAACGCAAGGCCAACACCTCCGCAGACCCAAACACACAAGTTACGGACACCTGAGGGGACTGCTGACTGTCATTTAATACAAACACACATCCATCTGCCTTATACATTACACAGGTTATCCTCGAAGGGTCTTTGGAGTGAGAAAACCCCCTTTAGGTAATCTCTGAAACCGAGCTCTAATCCATACTGTTGGTAACACACAGCCCCAAATGAAAGCCCATTAGCCCCTGGAACAGGCTCTCTCTGTTTACCTTCTTTCTTTCTCTCTCTGCTAAAGGCTTACCCTGGCTCCTTTTTCCCTCTCATTCATGTTTTTCTTCATTCTTCGCAGTTTGGGTTTTGTTTGCCATTTCAAAGAGATTTCTAAAAATGGCTAGCACGGTTGCCTTTGTAGGCGCAAGGCAGCTGGCTGTCCTGGCAGCGGTCGAGCAGCAGCTCCATCACCCCCCGTGTATCCCCATGTCCTCTCTTTCCTGCTCTTTCATCAGCTCACAGGAAGAATTCCAGCTATGATGACGGCTTCACAAATGTCCCCAACTCTTCTTCTATCACTTACACTATAAATAGGCCAGGATCAAGAATTCCGTGCATATCTTTACGTGCCTTTTGAAGACCGATGGGACAAAGACTTTCTGTCATTAATCTGGTGGAAAGCATGGCATGGAGTTTGTTGCAGTCCTCTGGCACCTGTGTTCCACCCAGGTCAGACAGAAGCTAGTCCGCCGAATGTGTTAACACACTGTTCTTTGTGTCCAACACATAAATAGACCCTAAAACACACACGTTTGTGCGTTTGAATGTGCCCCCACCTAGGGCAGAACACGGGGCTTTAAGCTCTTCTGGCTTTTGGCTCACCTTCCTTGTTTTTGCACATTTTCACTATTTGATGTGGTTTTCAACAAAACACGGTTGAGCTGTATAAAAGTTTAACGCTCCAGCTAGGGCACTTCTCCTTGGGCGTGCACTGGGCTTTTTACAGTTCTCCTATTAGTCACCGCAGCGAGAGAAAATTTCACAGCAGCTTTCCATTGATTTATGTCACTGGCCATTAGACCACTTTTGCAGGTTTTGGTTTTAATAGGAATCTTCGCCTGGCCTGTGGGTAGTAAATGACCTGAGGTTATTAATTTGATGATTAATTAGGAAAGTTTGTTTCTTGTAAAGTGGCAGCGCTTCTTTAAGCAGCCCTGTAAAGTTTTATTGAAACGAACAGCGACCTGCAATTGGAACCGTGTGCGTTTGAGTCTCACAGTCTTAGCTCCTGACTGATGCTAATTTTCATAATGTGCAATTTAAAAAAACAGCAAGGACTCGACCGTTTCAGGACTGTTAAAACTACCCTTTTCCAAATTTAAAGTAGTCTGTGTTTTTTTTAGGAAGAGGTGAACTTTAAAGATCCGAACCGGCGTTGCCACTGCTCTCCTGATTGGGTGCATGCTCACTGTGATGCGCTGTGAAATTTTCTTCATCAATTGATAGACATCTCTGGACGTGATGTCAGCTAACAGTGGCAGAGTAAACTTTGTGAGTGGCACCATAAGCTGAGTAACTGTGTGATCCACCTCCAACATGATAACTTACATGAGCCTTTTTGTTGGGTAAAAATCCAAGTAAAAAAGTGTGGAATGCCCGCTCAGCTTTTGCCCTGTTTATTGTCATCACCAGGGGCATTGCCTGGCCTGGACAAATGGGCTTTAACCCAGTGTTTATATATATATATATATATATATATATATATATATATATTTTTTTTAATTAGCCCCAGATAACTCAACTTCAGAAGAAGTACACTAGAACTGTAAACTAACGAGCCACTTAAGAAATGAATTCATTATGCCAAGACCAATCAGAGAGAAGTAATGCATGAAGTGTCTGACGTTTTGACTGGTCTAATCTGAAGCATTTGCATGCTGGATTGATCCAGAGACGCTTTGAGATGGAAAAGCAGAAACAATGGATATTAGATGGTTTTTTCAGCTAAATAAAGCCACAAGTTTCCAGGGAGCCTCCAGCAGAAACAAGTAAATTAATTAATGGAATTTATTTTGTTCATTTTGACATTTTGCTGATTTCTATTCATAACTTTCAGAATTGAATTATCAATGAAATAAGGTCTTGATTTATTTATTTACCTTTGATGTTGCTTGTATTTGAGACAAGATGCCACAATGCACAAGAAAGCAGATATTGAGCTTTCATTTTTGAGTTACAAAAAAACTCCCCTGATCATCACTTTTTAAGAATATTACATTATTAATTTAATATCAAATCAAATGACAAAAGTAGTTTTAACACCAACTTAAGCAAATTTAGTAAGTGTCTTGACTAAATGTTAACATTTACCTTGAAAGTGACACACAAACCTCACTGATGTTTTCAAACGTAAGTTACAGGAATCATTACTGGTAATAAACAAAATGTCTGAATTTCTCCAAAATTTCTCCAAAGTTTCATTTCTTTTTTTTTTTTTTTTTTTTTTTTTTTTTTTTTTTTTTTTTTTTTTTTTTTTTTTTTGCATGACCTGAGGGATGAGGTTTAAAAACAATACGGGGTTAATGGGATCCTTGGCTGCTTGAAACAATATGGTCCATCACAGAGTGTGTGTAAACAATGTCCATCACAGAGTGTGTGTTACTCTTTCAGAACGAAACTGCAGCACACAAACTCAGAAAAGGAAGCACCGTGTGTGTCGTCTAGATGGTCTCCTGTAGAGAAGCCTCGCTGTGAAACCAGATTCAATATAAATAGTCAAATGATGTTTTCAAACTGTGTGTGTCTGCACAGACTGGAAACAATATCAGTGAGGTAAGGGAAATGAGAGTTGAATGGCACTGTTTACATTTGTTAGCTGTTCACACATAACCAGCAAATTCCAACATAAACTTCCACTAAGGCATATAAAAGCAGAAACTATTAATAAGCCCTTTTATCCTCGCATGAGGCTACGTGCATGGCCCCCAGAGAAAATGATAATCTGACCCTAATTTTGAGTTTCTTATATTTCTCCTCCATGCTTTAGATTCAAGGTTCATGGCCGCTCATCCGCTCCTCTGAATTAACCCGTTGGAAAACAATGCATGACCTCAGACTAGCCTTACGTTTCGAGGGAACGTACCTTAAATCTGTGCCGTATTTCACTGTGTGCCTTTTGACAGAAAAGTTTCAAGAGCAGGTTGAAGTTTCTCAGGGTTTGTTTTTTTACCAGGATACTTTGCAGCAGTCTGTGTGTATTTGCATACGCTCTTCAAGAAACCACTTTCATGTCAAAGCCAAGTCTTCCACTTGAGGATCGCTACCACTAGTCATCCTCCTTCAGGTTTCAAGAGCTCAGCATGTGAGAGTGTGTGTCTTGTTAGCTTTCCATTATTTCTCCATGAAATAACATCTGAGGACATCCTTTACCCGCTGATGTACAATAATATGACAGCATATGGCTAATGTTTAGACAACCTGAGCAATAACTCAACCCTTGAACTTCAAACTAGGCCCCGCTTTCCCTTTTCCTCTTCGGATGAGGCTGATGGGAGTTGACGTAGCTGTTTTACGCAAAGAGAATACTGCAAATCTGAATTTGCTTTTTTGTTCTGCATTTATTTCAGTGTTGTTCTATTTCATCAAAGTTTTTCCTCATGTCTTTTGTGTTTCAACCGCATCCATCTCAGGTTTCTGGTCTGGATGCCTCTTCAGTCCACAGGCATGTGGCAGATGGTTACCCACTTTGTGGTCTCCCCTTCTCACGCGCTCTCTAAACATGGCAGCCTGATCACATGACCTCAGGTGGTATTTCCCATTCTTATTAGGAACGATTTTGCCAATCCAAACAGAGGACAGAGCTTTCATGATTCAATGTTTTATAGTTTCTTCAAAAACGATCTCTGCAATAGTCACAACATGTTTTTTTTTGTTCTATCTTTGGAAAGGTCATTAATCATACCCTAGAGGATATGGCAACATCAATTTGTGTTCAACACGCCAGTATCTAGTTGTCAAACAATCCTGCCGCACCATGTACTGTATGGCCACACTTTTGATCAGAAACAGATTAAGAAAAAAAAAAAAAAAAAAAAAAAAACAACCGTATCCCCTGAAGAGGTCTGAAAGATGGAAAGAGAGAGAAAGAGTGGGATCAGTAATATCCCTTTCAAAAGTGGAAGTTGGGATGGGAGGGAATTGGCAGCTCCTAGGGAAAGCCAACAACTGGCCATCATTCTGACCGCTTGTCCTCATCAATCACTTGCATTTGTTGACCAAGCAACATGATGTCACTATTCATTTCATGCATTCCTCTAATGTGAACCCAGAGGGAGTCCACAACTCTCTGTGGGTATTTCCTGTTCCATTGCATTTTGGGATAAGTCTGCTTCCTTCAAGAAGACCATTTAGAATTTGGAAATTTGCTCTTGTGCTGTTTTTTATTGCTTTCAACACTGAAAAAATAAAATATTTTTTATATAATATATTATTATATAAAATAATAATATATATAAAATATATATATATATATATATATATATATATATATATATATATATATATATATATATATATATATATATATATATATATATATATATATATATATATATATATAATAATATATATATATATATATATATACTCTCCGTTTAGTTTAGAACCATTAACCTTTGTTAATCATGTATTAAAAAAACTATTTTAGGGACAACCTTAATCACATGCACCCCAAGATAAGAAATTAATCTGTTCCAGGCTGGCTTTCGTATCTCGAAGCAAGTTTTAAATGTAAAAAGTTTTAAATGTAAAAAGTTTTAAATGTAAAACGTGCAAAAGTTGATAAAAAATGGAAAACAAGAGAAAAATCACGTAACGTTATTATATGTATATATTTTTTTCCAGTCCGAACCCATCTTTGGCACTCAGATTTGCCTGCGATTGTGGACCGTTGGAAGCGATTTCTCATGACCTGTTTGCGACTCAAAATCGTGGAGCATGAACTTTATGAAACCTCATCAAATCCGGTGGCAAAAGTTCTGTTTCTAAAGACAGAACGCAGTGCTAAAGCCCTGAAAAATCTGTTGAGCTGAGGCTTCCAATAGTGCTCCATGCAGTGGGAAAGTGCCATCATTGCAGTAGTCGACAGGTTTACAGTGAGGTTGAGTGAGAGCATCTGATGGTGTCTGCTTATTTGGGGAAGGACGTGGCACGCCGATATGCCCTTTTGATCAAATCTTACTTCTCCTGAGCAGACAGAGCTGCTGTAGGCTGTGATCAGTGCTCCTGTGTCTCATTTGAAAGAATGGTGTCAGTGTGTTGACAAGCTGCTGATAAGTCAGTAGCTTCTAAAGAAAAATGTTTAAAGGCAAATAAATGCCTGAGGTCTTAAACTGTCTGTCTTTGCATACTGATTGTAGTTTATTTTTAGTGATTATGAAAACCTGGTTTGAAAAGGCTTAGGGGATGTTGGTTTTAGTAGTTGCACATAAAAGGGGCCTGTGCGTGTGATAACCAAGTACGGGTTGAGCACTTTATCTCCCCTGACTTTTGTGAAGCCATATTTACTGTCCGCATTCATTTCTGTCACTTCCTTTGACTTTGTGTATCCCAGGCTGAAGCGGCGCAGGGTGTTTCAACGAAATACTTTGATTCCTACTCTGTTCCTTCTCTCTCCTGTGCTCACTTTTCACCTCCCCATATCATTAAGAGGCTTAGAGGGAGCTTAGCGCCCAGGTCAAGCTGCCCTTTGGCTTCTACCGCTCTGCTCTTTGAAGTGATGCCAGGATGATGTGAACAAGGCGCTCCGCTCACAGGTGAGCCTCCCGTGCTTTTACCAGCAGTCCTGGGTCAGCGGCGGGCAGATGGTTCACTCACCTCCTTCCTTACGTTATTATTTTATAGTTTGGTTCTGCATTCCTCTCGCTCAGCCTGTGGTAGACACAGACCCTTCGCTCTTATTGCTTACACATGTCTTCTCCTCTTTGCCTCAGCGGGAACAGACAAAAACAGGAGGGGAGGGGGAGGCGGAGGCGGAGGAGGAGGAGAGGGGCAGGCTGGTCGAACTCTCCCCCCACCTTGAACTAATAGTGAGGAGGCTGGGGAGCCACAGCTGGTCAGGCCTGTGCCAGTGGGGTTTCAATTTGTAGAGGCATAAACAGATACTAAAGACAGAGTAATGGAGGGGTGATTTATCAAGCCAATTCACATCAAATTATCACAGCGCCCCCCTGCTGCCCGGCCCAGGAACAGCCCTCGTGAGAGGCCAGGATTCAAGAGAAAACAAGGGATCGAAATCAGCATGGTCACAGTTTGTTACCGAGCACACAAACATGTGTCCTACTGTCTGCTTCTAATCCAACCATGACTCTCTCAACCAACCCATCCACAGGAAAAAAAGGGAGGGAAATAGAAAAACATCAAGCTTCTTTGCAATTTGAAATAATCATTATCCACTTTGGGAAAAATCTGATAGCTTGGGAAACGTTTGGCTGCAGCCCTGAAAGTGTTTGGGTCGGACACGTTAGATAATTTATCTTCAAATAAACTATTATTTCTCTGCAGAGACGTCATGTTTCCATTTTCCCATTCCGCCAGAACATAGTTATGCCTTTGATCTCTCGCAGCATCAGCCGACACATGGCTAACACATCCCGAAAAAGATAAAGGTAAGAAATATGTTCAGTGGTGATGTCATCTGAGAGTCGGGGCGAGCTTCTGTCCTGGTCTGCATTAGCATCTGTGAGTGGATGTGAAAATGTTGGGTTGGGATGAGTTACTATGTAGATGTGGACTAGGGATGTCAGGCAAATCCATTACACGTCGTCCAAACCCGGGTCTTCTCTGTGGGAACTTAATCACATGAGCTCCTGCTTAAAATCATCTTGACAAACTTTAAGTTTGGTCTCTTGTTCGTGTTCGGAGCATGTGCTGCTCTTTTCTCCATCCACTTGCTTGCATTTCGATACATTTGTACACTCCTTACAATTCAGCAGAGAGCCATTCATCATCATTTGACTATGTATCTGTCCTTCTCTGCTCTCTTTGATCAGGCCTTGCTTGACGTCACACATCTGCTCTGTGTTTAAAGGCCAGTAATGCTGCAGCTCAAATACTATTAGCAAGCAGAACCCAGGAACATCTCAACTGGACAGAGTGTTCCTCTTGAAATGTTTACACGCTGAAATCGGTAGTGAGACAAGAATCTGGAACCTCGCAATGACTTATTCCCCCTCCAGGTGTGCAACTTCAACCATCTCTTAAATGTAGAATATCCCATTTAAGATTAATACATTTTGTTATTTATGAAGCAATGACAAAAATGTTGAATGATTCATTATTTTAAGGCCAAACTGGCTAAAGCAGGACGTGACAGGCCAAATCAGCCAACATTGCTATAAATGACCAATTTTTTCTTCAAAAAGTGAAGTTATAAGCTTAGTTTTAATAACACATATGCACCACATCTTTATTATTACCTATATGATAGAACCTGCAGCTCTACCCCAAAGCAAAATCACAATCATCTGAACAAACTTACCAGATCCCACTCCCTGAAGCCTGGTGTCCGTCTTCGATGTTGTTGCCTCGTGGTAACTTCCTGGACTCCCTGTTTTTTTTTTTTTTAGTTTTGGACAATATAACGGCAATAAAGACTTTCTGTTTTTCCTTTGTACTCACGCCAAACTTTTCCCTTCTACAAAGAAACCTATATGGCATTTCTGTTTTCATTGCTCCATTTTTCAGTGTTTCTTACAAACATCACAAACATGTACCTTATAAGATAAAGACACTTTAATAGGAGTGTCCCCACACTTTTTCTATTGATAATAACCCTCTAATGCGCAACATGGATCATCATCATCAGAAACTTCACTCTGGATCAGAACAAATTTGCAAAATTGTTGTTCTTTCTGCAGCACCCTTAAATCCACGTCAGTAGCGAATCTGCTAAAAGCCATACTCTTGATAAAAAATAGAACACTTTAATATTTTCAAATGCTAGCTAATTATTTAGCAAAGTTTACTGCAGTAGTTAGCTAGCAGGAGTGACATGGCAAAGATAGCTCAGCTAACAATTTGCTAGGTAGATAATTAGTTATCAAAGCAAACTGCAGAAGCTGCAAGCTAGCTAGTTAATAGTAACTACTTGTAATTTTCTAACATATATTATTGAGGTAACCT
>SRMA01025970.1:0-56533 GCA_007224835.1 Danionella cerebrum
ATTGCAGAGCACGTTACTTACGTTTGTTATCTCGTATGTACATGTGTGAGATGTAGCGTTGAGAGATGATTTGAGTTTGAGTTTATTAAAAAAGAGTTTCAGTCATTGAGTGCATTTTGTTTTCCTCACGCGAGCAAGAGAGAGACGTCTGTGCCTGACGTCAACACATGGAAACAATTGTATGCTTGCTGTTCTAATATAAATCCTTTTGATTATCAGCTTATGAAAACCCACATAACTCCATTAATGAAGGATCAAACTGTCCAAGTTTGTGACACTGTCCAAGTGAATGTTTAGTTGAAAAAAACCCTCACAGACTGAAGACGATGCAGATCGATCATCATCTTATCGTCAGGCTCAAGAAACATCGCAGATAAACTATTAGCTTCACCCATTTCACATCTTAAAATGTATTTTAGCGTGAGAAATCGGGTTTGTAGCGTGAGAGATCACTCAAATGCGAGAGTCATACGTTCAATGTGTGAGAAACGGCAGCTCTGTAGGGGGATGCGGAAGCACCGCTGCGGCTACCGTAGCCAAAGGCATTGTGGGAAATGTAGTTTTTTTTGTTTTCGTTACGACTGCGCTATGGCAGAGATGGGCGATGACGTCAGCGCCGGGTGTACAAATATGGCCGCGGCTTTGGCCTTGCTCCGGAGCTCTAAGGCCTCTTATACGGGCGTGACCGGACTTCGCGGCGCTCTGCATTCGCTCGATAAGACGCACCAACTTTTCCCCCTCAGTTTTGGGGGAGAAAAAGTGCATCTTATGAGCCGAAAAATACGGTAATATTTAAATGTGAGAAAATGCATGCAAGTCTATCAGTTTCATTTTACAGACCCCAAACAGGTGCCATCTAGTGGTAAAAAAGAAGGGATAACTCTTGGAAGTACGATATCTGTGATATGGTTTGTATTTTTAAAAGTTCTGGCACAAAGAAGTACAAAAGAAACAAAAAGTGTTTTCTAAACAGAACAGTGTATACAGTTTAGAAAAGGTTCCCCTGTTTTTTTTTTTAAATACAATTTTCACATTGTTTTGACCTTGTCTTTGCTTTTCGGGAGATTTATGAATTTTCTTGTGATGTTTGTTATGAAACATAAAAACTGTGTTCTCATTTTTTGTACTTAAAAAAACACTCAAAATTGTATTTTTATGGTTGTGAATATACTGTGTAATGTAATGTAAAAATGTTTGTTAATTAAGAAGATAAAAAAATGTAAAAAAAAAAGCTAATTCCAAAATTTGAAAGATAATTTATTAGAGCATTGGTAAGGTAGTAAATGCGAAAAATAGTGAAAAATGTTGCAGACTTCTAAGGGTTGAATAGCAAAAATAAATGCTTGTTTTCAATTCAAAGCATGATAACAATACTGCCGCAGAAGTTTAGTTTGTCAAAACAATTTAACACAATTAGACATATTTCAGGCTGGAAAGAGGTCTGGGAAAATCTGACTTACTGTCTTTTTGAGCCGCAGGACTGGTTGATGGGCCGACGGTTGTGCGTCCCACTGGTCCGGCGTGTTTGGGAGCCCTGCCAGGGATCTTCAGGCCACTGGACTTCAGCATGTTCATTGTGTGGACTGGTGAAGCTTCAAGTTTCGAGGCCTATTAAGATTTTGTTTTTGACTGAGGCACTAAATGTGATGGTTATGGATGTCCTTCTCCATTCTATCTGTTGGACTGAACATAGGAATGATGAGAATTGTAAAGGCTTCATTTTATAAATGACTGAATAGCCCATAAACAGAAAACAGCATCAATGCTCAATGGGTGAATGCGGTCTAAAGCCCCACATTGTTGTGTGGCTGTAAGATATATGGTTTACACAAGTGTTAATTCCCAATAAAACATCTCCAGAGATAATACAACAAGGTCATTCACTGAAATGAAAGCCATTATTTACTGAGGTCGGCAATTTCGACATGCTGCCACCACAACAGATTTCCCGAGCTCTAAAACAGCTCTGTTATGACACCACAAGGAAAACCTGTGTTGAAAACCTAATGTAATACACACAAAGCGAAATAAATGAGTTAAAAGAGGCGGAAGTTTGGCGTGCTAGCTCATTTCTGCGCCCGAGGCTCCGCTGCTCTATTGTTTTGGCTCTTCGCTGCGGCGTGCTCACCGCTCGCTACCGCTTCCACACGCCCTTGCGAGCCACACAAACACCTCTGAAAACTACCACTATTACCTTATAAAGTCCAAATCATGCGCGGACAAAGCAGTCGGCTCCGGTGAACTTCGGATGGTCGGTGCAGGGATGACTCTGTCGGCTTCCCGACATGAGATTTGTCAGCGTCTCTTTCTGCCACTCCCTTCCCTCGCTCGCTCCCTCCTTCCTCTCTCTGCCACACGGATGCGAAAAATATGGAAGATGCTGCTGCTGCTGCTGCTGCCGCGGATGGAGGATACGGGGCTCATGCGCTATGACAAATTAAAGATAGTTCTCGCACACAAATGCCACGAAAGCGTGTCAGTGATGAGCAAATGGCACTTGAACAGATGAGGGTTATTTAGCGAGAGGGGGTGCTTGCAGACAGAGGGGGAGGCTTTGGGTGATTTCAGTCGAATCTTGTGAAACACAGAACTTCTCATTTTAAAAACATGTAAACATGTTGATATTGCAGGGATAAGAGTACTCGAAAAGTTATTGTAATCTACCAGAGGCGTAAAGTAACTAATTACACATTCTCAAATTACTGTAATTGGGTCGTTTTTTTTTTTTTAGAAATTGTAATTTAATGATTTAACAATATATATTTTTACTTGAGTACATTTCTAGTTCTGTATCTGTACTTTTACTTTTCTTCCACCTGCCTGAACTACCTTATATATACCTTATTTTTTTCCTACAGTGATTGACACTTTTTCTGTCCAATAGAATTGCGTAAAGAGAAACGTACCCCCCCCCCCCAAAGAACGAGATCCGGCGAATGAATCGATTCACTACAATTACAGCAATACGATCAGTATGAATGAAATTAATTTGCAAGAGCAGCTCATTTATTTTCTTCTAGTGTTTCAATCACCAGGAAAATTGAATATTAAATTATATAGCAGTTATTCTCACTCATGCTCTCTTTTCTATTCTATCTACTGTATTGTGCTCTCTATGTCACTCTTTCTCTCTCTGTCGATCTCTCAATTTCACTCTTGTTCCTCTCTTTCTTCTCACTTTAACTATATATTTCTCTCCTCTTTTTATCTCTCTCTTTGCTTTCGCTCTTTATCACTTTCTCTCACGTCTCTCTCTTCAATTTCAATCTCTCTCTCCTTTCTACAAATGCTCTCTCTCTCTTCATGCTATCTATCTTTCTCTTTTCTTTCATGCTCTCTTTTTTGCTCCCTCTCACTCTCTCTCTTTTCCTTGTCTCTCCTGATAAGATTTGTCGCTCATGAAAATAAAATCTTTGTGGGAGGGGTTCACATAATTTTTTATAGTGCTTAACGTGATCCCTTTGCTACTAAAATTTGACAAAGCACATTGAATGCTTGAAGCACATGCAAAATGTATCGTCTTCAAAGTTATCAGTAGTATCTAGCAACTGGTCAAAATTAATAGTTCCCCCAAAACTAAATTTTCTGTCATTTTAACTTTTTGAAACCAAACTTCAAACGTGTTTGAGTTTCTTAGATTCATTAGACTGTACCGCTCTTCAAAATATATTTTCTTTAGGTTTAGAGCCGCCTCTGTGTTTTTATTATGAGTTTAAGCGTAAAAGAACTTCTCAAAACTCATTCATCTTCTTTGGACAGGTCACTACTACATTTCAGTAGTGTTAGAAAAACTCTGATTGTACACTTTTAAGTCATTTTATTAGTTGCTACTTGAACACACTTCCTATTAATTATAACTAAAACCAATCTCAAAATGGTAAAAAAATAAAAAAATGGGTCAATTAACCTCAAATTATGCAAAACACAAAATATGAATATCTCACAAACTACAAAAATCAGGATCAATAAAAGAAAGCTGTGTTCTTTAGTGATTAAATCCTGCTTTATTAAGATTAATACAGCACAGTTTATTTGCTATACTCAGACAAAAAGAACACGCACTGCAGTAGAACAGACACCTCCTCCTCTTTGGCGTGTGAAATAACAGGGTCTGTCTGTAAAAATCATGTGTTTCTGTTTCCCTCCGAGGGAGCAAGAGAGAGGGCTGCTCCTGTTGCAGTCGTCTACTGAGAACAAAACAGGAAGCACATTTTTTCTTGTAAAACGCAAGGCACCACTTTAGCTGACTTTTATAGCAGACACGGTTCATAAAAAGACTTCTGAGTATTCAAGAAATGCTCAAAATGTTAATAATCAGTGAATGAACTAAGAGAATGTGCAGATGCAGACACAATTAATGCAATCTTAGTGCAGTATATATTGAGTCTAAAACTGAAATAGCTTATTTTCAGATTGTGTCTATTTTAAGGCCCCAGGGTGAAAAGTTCTATTGAGAACCCAGTGAGAAGCATGTCATTGTACATTTATTTCTTACAGCAATAATTACACACAAAACAATTACCATCTTTCTCTTTCTTTGGCTGTACATCTGGCAACATGTTTGCAGGGGTCAAATTAAAACAGTTCTGTACTGAATTCATTTTGACAATGAAAGCAAAAAGTATCATGATTCCATAGCAGCTATAAAGACAATGTTTTTGGACATCAAAATAGACCACCGTGTACCAGATAAAGTCCATTATTCAAATGAGGAGGAGGGGAGAGGGCTGTCTTGGGAGTATTGGCTATTATTATTAATAATGTTATTATTATTACTTCTATTCATAGGCTTTGCAATGCTCTTAACTTAATGTGGACTTACTGTTTTCTATAGACATAACACCAAATAGTTCTAAGGTTAGTGGAAATTGCACATTTTCTTCTTCCATTTCTGCCGCCCCCGGGATGTACGGCACCCTTTGCATTTGCCTATAGAGACTATGCCACAGGTCGGCGCTGGCTGGTCAATAGAGGGTGCTACCACACCAGTCAGGGTGCCTCCAGCACTTCGTAAAATAATGAATCACAAGCACAGTCAGGCCATGTCCACACGTACCCAGTTTTTTTTCTCGACATGTACAAAAATAACCATGTCCACACATGTCTGTTTTGATAAAAAAAAAGAAACACCACGGACTCTCAAACACCCCTGAGACACTGTAATGAGTCGATTCATGGCAAATTTAAAATGATTGTTTAACACAGCATGTGCAAAAACACAAGCACATCTGTTGGCTGATCAAATAGTAAAAATAGGGATGTAACTGCTGTTTCTTGGGGATTGACCATTCCTTTATGGGCACCATCTTGCTAGGGTCTGGTGGCCCAAGAACTATGTCTCATGGCTCAGAAGCATAGACTTTTTGGGGTTTAGACACAAACCATTCGGATGGCAACTTTCCTAAGATTTTTTAGAGAGCACTCAATGTCTGGTGCATGGACAAGCGAATTTTCCAGATACAATACACGGCGTTCACATGGGTAATCCTTCACTATTTGCTCCAATAACTGTTCAAATGAGGCATCAAACAATCTGAAGGGCCTCACACCGTACTGCCATAGTCCATGATCAACAACAATTTCCTCCGCAACTCTTAAAGGAAAAAGGACACATATACTGCTTTATTGAATATAACAAAATTTTATAGTACATTCCATACAAATAAAATGAGGTTGCTTGCTCTAAAGATTCAGGTCCAGCATTAAAATAATTTGCAATGGAAATATTTTTTTTAACACAAAAAAATGAAAAGCAATTAAAAAAAACTTATTTAAAAGATTTTAAATACTCAACAGATTTTAAATCTAAAAGTAACTACACAAATGAACACTAAAAAAGAATATCCAACATTTTTTAACCCAAAGCACATACAATTTAATCTGAGAAAACGTGTGAAAGCCTCGAAATTGGAAAATAAATTCCTGAAGATGTCTACAAATTATTTGAGTGACAAAAAAATTACAGTGCTTTATCTCAGTCCTCACGAGTACTTCATCAATGGCGTACACTCACACTACATCAGTACTCAACAATATTTAAGATTTTCTACATCTATGTTAAATATTAGCAAAGTTCAGAGAAATGTTCATCTGGTAGCATAAATCGTCCTCCTATCCTATACAATACAATACTTGAGACATAATGTTGTAAAATCTAATATACTAAACATTTCATAAAGATATATGCCGGCAAATATAAATAAAGCAAATATGCAAAAAACTTCATAATTTAAGTTTTAATTGAAGTTTGAAGTTAAAAAAAAAATATCAAAACACTACCTTCTGCTTAAATTAATATTTACAAAGACACTTTCACCAACACTGTCATGGTTTCCACAGCTCCCCTGATTTTTGGACTTCCTTCACTCCTTGTTTGCTTATTTCCTGGTTTTCAGGTCTACTCATCTACAAGACTTCGCTTCTCCTGATCTACGTGTCTCCTATTTTACTAGTCTCCTGGTCTAAAAGTCCACTCATCTCCTGGTTTTCAAATACACTCGTCACCTGATCTCCAGTCTACTCTGTCCACAATTCTCCTTATTTTCTGTTCGTCAAATCTACTCTGTCTCCTGGACTCTAATCTTCACATTGCCTGGTCTACAAGTCTCCTTGTCTCCTGGCCTCCAATCTACTCATCTCCTTGTCTACAGGTCTACTTGTCTCCTTGTATACATTTTGCCATGGTGTGTTGTCTCCAAGTTTTGTTAACAAATCCACTTTCCTTTATGTCTACAAGTCTCATTGTTTCCTGGTCTTTGAACCCACTTGTCTCCAATCGACAAGTTCACTTCTCTGTTGGTCTACAAATCTCCCCATTTCCTGGACTTCAGATCCACTTCTCCATTGTCTCACAAGTTTACTCATCTCCTGGTCTCAAAAATACTTGTTTACTTTTCTACTCATCCATGGTCTACAACTGTCCTTGTTTCTTGGTCAAGTTTATTTATAACCTGCTGTTAATCTACTCATGTACTAGATCTGGTCTACTTTTCTCCTGGCCACCAATCTACCTGTCTACAGGCCCCTGTATTTACTTATTTCAAATCTACTCATGTCTGTATATCCACTTGTCTCCTTGTTTACAAGTCTCCGTGTCTCCTGGTTTATGTGTTACATGGTCTTCAATCTACTTAATTCAAAACAACCGCCGTGATTGGCAGATGTACCGGCTTTTACGAGACTTTTAAGGGTTAAAGACTATATGTCTGTATAATTAAATCCTATGCTGACTTTGTGCAAAACCAACAAAATAACAAGAAAACGAGAAGGACATACCAATAGACTTGGTGCATATACAGTGCAAACTGTCTTTCCGGTACAAATCAAGTAACCCCAGCATTTCTTGTCCAACTTGCCACGTAAACAAAGCTCAGCTTAGAAAGTAGCTCACTGATCAAATCGCCACAGGTCGCCATGCGTCGAATTAACAGACTATGATTGACATGCATCTTCCAAATCAAGACTTTCAGAAGTTTATCAAACCTCCGGCACTTCTTCCTTCTCCTTCTGTAGTGAATGAATGACATTGAGAATCTAGACTCAGCCGCATCTGAAGTCCTTCTTTTTATGTTTGAATTTCCAAGAAAATATTTTTGTTTCTCGATCTTTCCTCTTCCTCCACCACCGAATGTGCTTCATGAAGCTCTTGCAGAACACTGAATAGTTCCGACAGTCCATCAGCTTTCTTTAAATCTGAAAGGTCAGGGAACACAACACTCAAGTTCAGCTGCAATTTAGAAACAATAAAATAAGAGCAGTTCTTATAAGATGTAAAATATTTAAAAAATGTAGTTAACACTCAACATGGTTAATACCACCTTCATTTAAGTAGAATCCTGCAATACTGTTATTTAAAAAAAGTATTTTTTTCACAAGATACATTAACCTGGTCTTACAAGCACCAAAATTAACAAAGATACACCACGGAATCCTCTCCCAAAAACATTCAAGATGGCTACCATCACTCATTGAACCAAACTGTACAATGGCGGTATATCGTATGCTAGATAAGCACATATCTCTATAGAAAAGTAAACATAATTAAATATTGTCATATTTAGGTATAACATAGTTATTACATTATTTTGTCTACATTTAAACTTACAATATTGTCAATTTTAAATTGCTTGTATATTTTATTCCCTCAAAAAAAAAATTCTCTACAAAAAACGTTTATTTGTACTATTAGCAAAGATTTAAGTTGTGTGCAGCCCAAAAGAGCTCGTCGCTTGAGACTAGCGGAGCTCAACCACTCTTTTTTTAGTTACTTTTTTTAGTTACTTTACTTTTTTAATTACTCATCAATGAGTGGTTAAAAAGCAACGAAAAATTCAACATATTCCTTTTCAAAATTACAAGAAAAAAGAGCACTTAAAGAGTGTAATCTAATTATGTGTATCATCAGTCATCAGGAATGGTGTGGGCTTGTTACAAATAAGAATAAAGCTCTTTAAATTCAAACAGAGAGCTGAATTTGGAGGTGAATGCTACTTGTCTGCTGCACATTATTCCACGATTTTTAGGACCGTTTCTAGACATATATGTAGGTTTTGCTTTGGAAATGAAATATCTCTACCTTTTATAATGATTAGCATCAATAAAACATGATTTAGATGCACATATTTTGTCACATATGGACTTCTCTAGTATCCAGTATGTTGGATTTGCATGATCACTTATCCGTTTGAGCTTCTAATAAAGGATTTGAAGCAACGATATTCACTACAAAGTGAAGCCTCACACGATAGTACAACTCAGAAAAATATTTTATTAAAAGAAATAAATACTGCTTGCAACACGTGTATGTCAAATAACGTACTTTTCAAAAACGGCGGTAATATCTTTCCAACAAAATACATCATTTCTATCATGAGGAGACTTACACAAAAAAGGCGCGAACCTTGTAATCCTTGAATAAATCATTGTGTAAAGATTTTTCCCACAATCCTTTGCTCGCTCAAATTACAAACACGTTTGATTTTAAAAGTGTCTTTTCACAACAGATTTTAGTAAAACAATGCCTCTGATATTTTAATCAAAATGAATTCTATGCAGTTTATTGTTTTTGGGAACTGTTTTTACATGTGTCAATTTTATTCAACATACTCGAAAAAGGGATTCAAACTAACACCACATTAACATAAACTGTAAAAATAACAGCTACTCATGCAATCGTCAGATTGTGACCAAATTTCATTGTGGAATCCATGTCGAAGTGACAACAATGCTTCTTCAGTTCAATCGAAATGGATGATAATGACGAGTGGTTACCTCTTCCTGAATCTTCCTCCTGAAGCCCTCGTTGTTGTCTTAAGTTCAAACACTTCTCTCTGTTAAAAAAAGTCATCAAACAGAACAAATAAGAAAACAAAAGCAAAGTAAAGATTGAGTTTTCAGGCGATGTGCTATTTACAGGCCATTACAGGCAACTCAAACAAGGAATGTGCCGTTAGCGAAGCCATCAAACAAGGAAGCTGATGAGCACACTATTATTAATACATGCTCTCAATGACCGTAATTTGTTATATTTATGTTGCTTTTTTCTAAGCACCCAGATACTGGGGCAGATAGACTCACTTTAACTTGAGTAAATGACTCTTCCACCCCTACACCATTTGTATTTTGTACTTCATGTTTTTTTGACCTAATGAACACTCATCTCACATTGAATGCCTCTGTACCTCATAGTAGGCTGGATGTTGCTGAGATGCTGGTAGATGAGCTGAGCCTCCAGATCTGGATCCAGTGGGTCGTACCACTCCTGCAGAGTCACTCCATGCCTGGTTTTATCACAGCCTGGGTCTGTTGAAAAGATTTTGGTCAGAAAAACACCTACATAACAGATTAAAGCCTTAATTAAAATTCTTAGAATAAAAAAAAAAATTAAGAAGCAACTAGAAATTCACAGTTTCTACTTTATAAGAGTCCATTAATGAAGATTTAGTCTGATCTGAATTGAGATTTGCATGAATCTTCGGTGCATCCGGGTCGAGGAAATATTGATGCAATGACTCTCCCTGCCTGAAGATGGTGTTTGCGCTACAACAGATGCACTCCACGACACACAGGGAAACAGACGACAGAGAAAAATCCTGGATGTTGAGCGGTTTATGCTGTTGGTGATTGATCACGGAGAGCTGTTTGCAAAAAATATGGAGAAAAGTGAGGATTTGTGGCGTGCTGTTTCCTGTAGGAAGTCACCATGTGAAAAATTGGGATGAGCACAAACGTCCTACTCGCGTCATTAAAAGAGCCAGCTTTTGTTGGTTGTTCTTCTTGTCAAAAACAGATTAGATATGGCAATCCAAAACTATTTTTCATTGGCACCACTTGTTCTGTTCGATCGAGATGTTTTCTCACATGAAATTTCGGACTGAAAATGCAGATTGGTGTCTAGAGGCCTTGAAAAGCTTTTTCTTTGTCACTTTTGAAAAATAGGGCTGAATGATTTGCTTATTAAATTGTTTACAAGGAATTTTTTGCATTTATTAGAGCCGTGAAACTAAGATAAATATATTAAGGCTTAGCTTAGATGTTAAAAACATAAAAAACCAAACATACACAAAGGTGTAATAAACAGATTTTAGTAACTGTTTTAGTACTTTAGTAACATTAAACACTTTAAGATGGGGTGTCTATGAGATCTGCTCTCTTTTAGAACCATCTTCGATCAGTGAAGCAATATCTTTGAAGAATAATGAACATAATGAAGATTCTGCGCAGAGTGAGAGACCAAACTTTATTCCGAAGTTAAAAACGCTTGTCTGTCACTGATAGCTTGGAGAATGTCTCCCTCTGCTGGTGTATGGGGGAGGACTCCACAGATGAGACGTTGCAGAGTTTTTAATTATTCAGATTAAGATTTCCGTAACCATTATTATTATTAAATCAAAATGTTGGAATTAAATCAAAACGGTCTGTGCAATAAGTGTCAGGAAAATATCTTTTTATTGAGCAGTGCTGTATTTATTTTGGTGTAGCAGGCATATTTCTGCACTTATATTTCCATTTAAAAGTTTAACATTTCAAGATTGAAGTCCACGAGACCGCATGTCCATGCTGAAACATGACAGATCACATGAGCTTTTTGAAAGCATTAGAGTTAACTTGAAAAGCAGGCTTTTTAATGAGTAAGCTCATGTTTGAGAGTGGATGACTGTGGATGATAGGACCCAGGGAAGTGGTGTAGGTTTAGAAGACCAAGAACTGAACCTTGTGGAACTCCTATGAGCAGCTTCTGGACTTTTTTCTGCTTTTGGCCTTTTTGGACACTAGGTTAACAATTCTTTTAAATTGTTAAATACAAAATAATGAATCTGTTAGGTGCGATGTAAGCACAGATGATCAATTGTTTGGATGGAGTCTCTTCAGGTGGTTAAAAGATCCCTGATGAAGCGACAGTAAAAATTAGCGAACACAAGACAACATCTGAGAGTAGTGCTGAACTCTGGGATTGCCCATTCTGAGACCACCTGGACCTTCTCTGGATCCACGGACACTCTCCTGGGGCTAAATATATGACATGGAAGTGGAATAGAAGGTGCATTTTTCTGCCTTGATGCATAACCTGCTGGACCCGTTGAGAAGATCTCGCAAGACATCATTGATAAGCGTCTGGAAGACAAGGGGGGCATTACTAAGTCCAAGTCAAGTCAAGTCAATCACCTTTACTTGTCATATAAACTGTTACATGTAGCGAAATGGGACTCCTCTGGCCACAGACATAGACAGGGTAAGGACAGGCCAGTGTTGAGAGGTAGTATTTAAGAAATTTAAGAGAGAAGCTGGCGGAGGTTTTGTGAATGCGGGGGAGGCTGCTGAGAGACGGTCCTTATCAGGCACTCGAGGGGATTATTTAGACTCCTTTGCGTGGCCTCCAAGGGTAGAGGAGATAAGGGAAGTCAGATGGAAGAGAAGTGAATTTAGGTCAAAAACTGTAAATTTCTACATATTTTTTTAATGTCCAATACCAGTCTCCAGTTTATCCAACTTCCGTTGCATCGCTGCCAGCCTCTCACCGATAAAACCCAGTTTGCGGTCACAGACCGTTAAAAGAGCTGAACCTATATTCGAAGTGCCCGAGGGCCTTCCATTCATCCCCCTTTCAGATGCGCATAAGGTATACAGTGCGGAAAATCCCAGAAGGATCCAGCTCCAGCTGGTGGCGATGACTGAACGATTAGACCTGCGGAGAGATATTCTTCCAGAGCCTTGTATTCAGATGTAGTGCAGGCGAGGAGAATGACCCAGAATTGATGCAACAATAATACAGCTGATGAGAAGTCCTTTACGAATACTGCAGCCAGGTCATGGTTGACTTCAGGCAATAAACAAAGTCTGAGACAGAGGCTGGGTGGTGAGGTAGACAACCTGGGCATGGAGGCTCTTGTCGTGGCAACCCAGAAGCACACCTTGCTTCTTCAGTGCGTTTTGAAATGGGCATTCCTTTGCTGGAATGTCAGACTATTCAGTACGGTGCGGAAGTAAGCATGAGAGAGCAGAACACTGAGATAGCAACACTTCATTGTTGTCTGATGGTTAATGCCACGGACAATGATTGCATTACCAGATTTTTCCTTTTGGTGGCAGCAGCTCCAGCGGTCGCCTTTGTAGACACCAGGGTGGAAGCAGCTCATCATATTAGTGTTGTGACTGCAGGCTTTCCTCAAAGCAGACAGCCAGTGATTCAGCTCATTTACACTCTGTAACAGAGAGGAAGACAAACAACGTGAACATTTTTTACATTTCCTACAGAAAAAAAAACTTTTTATTTTTTTTAATACATTTTTTGGGATGTTATTGTATTTTCACACAGTTTACAAGAGACAGGAAGTACATGATTTTGGGCAGAAAGTGGAAAAGACAAAGATTCATAAGGACTCGAGTACATTCATGTACCCTCTTTCTCATTTTAAACACTGGAGGGTTTATGATCTCTGGAGGTGGACATTAATAGCCAGATCCCCAGCATCTATGAACAGAACCCTAACCTTGCAGTCGAGGTAGAGGGTTTCCTGCTGGCACAAGTCTTCACTGGAGATAATCTGCATCACATTGGCACTTCCAAAACACTTCTCCTCCACTTTCTCCACCGCTCTGATCTTTGGCAATGAAATAGATGAACTCTTCTACAGAATTGGAGCCAAAATACACAATATTTGAAACATTTTCTACAGGAGTTGAAAAAGATATTACCTTTGTAATCACCTTTGAATGCTGAGTGCGTGAGTAGGAAAGGTTGTCTTTACTGAGCGTCACATAATACTTCTTAAAAGGTGACGTCATAGGCATACATTTATCCTTGGTCCTGTGCAGGAAGAGAAAGCCTTCCTTTTCCATAGTACCACACTGGAGTCTCATTCGTGTCTGAAGATCAAGATCTTGATCTGAAATAAAAATATAACGTAGTCAAAATGTGCAAGTTTGTGATGGTTGTTAATGTTTCTTTCCATTTTAGCACTGATTTAAAAAATGTATTCTAAAGATGAACAAGTGAACGGTGACGCAGTTGGTAGCAGTGACCTTTCTGGAATGAGTTTGCATGTTCTTCCTGTGGTTGCGTGGGTTTCCTCCAGGTACTCCGGTTTACCCCACAATCCCTAAAAAACAGTGGTACCTCAAGATACGAATGCTTCGAGTCTCTCGGGAAGTATTTTGAAAAATTTCCAAGATACAAAAAACACAAACAGTTCTGCTCTCCAATCCGCTTGTTAAGTCTGATGTCGTGTTGCACTTCCGGGTCCTGGTGCTATATTTAATATGCTTTAAATCAGTTTTAAATCAAGTGAAACATTATTTATAGATTACCACTAATGTACAATAACAAAAGTTCAAGTCCTTAAAGAAAAAACATTCATAAAGTGGAAAGTGCTGTTCTTTAGCGCAAGTTAGAGGAGAAAAGCCAGTGATGCGTTTTCCATCCCTTCTCACACTTTTGGGACTGTCTACGCATGCGCTTGGTTTTGTGTTGGTGTTCGTAATTCGTGAAATATTGCGAGATCGTACGTAGTGCCGTAATGTTTTCTGCCATTCCTTCCATCTCGTCCGCCACTTCTCCTCACTTGCTAGGTAAGGTTTCACATTTGTGTACATATTACGTATTTTACATGTGTTTTATTCTATTTTATTATCATTTATTACATTAACAATGTGTAGATTTAAGGATTGAAGAAACATTATTTGATTCTCTGAGAGCCGTTGCACGGATTAGGCGTTTTACATGTAAAACTTGCTTCGACATGAAAAATTTGAGATACGAACGCCACCCTGGAACGGATTAATATGTCAAGGTATCACTGTAAGCTAAATTCCCCTTCGGTGTGAATGTGTCTGTTACCCTGCGATGGACTGGCAACCTGTCCAGGGTGTACCCCTGCCTTTCGCCTAATGTGCACTGGAGACCCCCATGCCCCTGAAAGGGATTGAGTGGGAAGGAAATGAATGAATGAATGAAGATTTACAAACTATAAAGTTCCACAAAAACACATGTCAAAGTCAAGACCCAGCCAGAAAATTAATAATCTGTGACCCCGGGATAAAAATGAATGACTATTGAAACCATCCCGCAGGCAACAGCTGCACTGTGGCGTTTTGGAGGCACCAACACTACATTGCCAGCGAATTCACTGCAGTGCAACAAGCGGGCCTTGGCTTCATTATCCTTCAGCAGAGCAGACGTCAGCTTTCATATACCAGTGATGCAAGTGTTGATCCAAAATGAGCAGGTGCCCACTGTAACCCATAGTTCTGACAAAAAAAATTTATTTTTAATGATTTTTCAGCACACAGTCGGTTGAGGTTTCAAGACTAGTGTAAGGCAGAGTACATGAGGCAAACCCTTGTGAGAGAGGGCATCGACACAGATGTTTCTGATCCAGGTAAGTAATAATCTGAGGAGTTGAACCAGTTGAAGAAGATGGCCCAAAGAGCTTGTTGAGGGTTGAGTCATTTGGTTTCTCGTATGTATTGGAGTTTCTTGAGGTCAGTCAGAACCTTGAAAGGGACTATGGAGCCAGTGTCTCCCTTCCTCCAAGGCAAGTTTGATTGCTAGATAGCTTCCTGAAGAATAAGGCTATGGGATGTAGTTTCTAGTCATGGTCTGATGTTTGGTAAAAATGGCTTCTACAGAGAAGGGTTTGTGGATGTTAAGATAGATGAGGATTGGAGCTGAAGTGATTTTGAGAGTAGAGAATGCATTGTTAAAGTGCATTTTCTCTTACCGGATAATAAGTTTATGTTAGTCTGTTGTTCGAATTTTATCAACCATTTACGCATTCATGGCGTTTCCATCCAGGTTTTTTTTTATGCAATATTACAAAATGCACATAAAAAGGTGGATGGAAACACAGCAAGACCTTGTTCCAGTTGATGGCTACACCAGTGGAGTTTTTCACATTTTCTCAGTGCCCGTTCTCAATGCAGGGCACGGAGAAACTTGACAATGATAAAGAAACTTGATACTGCAAGAGAAATGGATTGCTCTATAAACTGTTTTTTTCTGGCAGCATTCTCTGGGACAGATCAATAGATTGGGGATCGGATCAATTTTGCAGTCCCAGGGATGGTGTGGTGGAAGAACAGCTGCTGTTTATAAAGAGAAGAGATGAGAGAATTCTTGCTAAGTTTCTGGGACAGACGGTGGTAACTTCAGAGGTTCAGGTATGGGTGAAGAACAAAGTCTTCTTATTGAGTACATCTTAGAATGAGTACGTTGCTCTTGTATGGATAACTCTTGTGAAATATAACCTAATACCTCCCGGAAGTGGTTCACAAAATTTGCATGGCTGTTCGCTCTAGCATGCTATATTAGGGTAGCCCAGGATAATGAAGGTCCCGTGAGTCGAGAGATTAAGAAGACTGTTTTGCCTCATTCAGTGGGTTCATCTGCAGTAGGAAGCCATTGCAACCCAAAGCCTCACTGGAGTTCTCTTTACGCTTTCCTAGGGTGCGACTGCAATCTGTTGTATTGTGTACTCTCGGAGGGTGTTGTAGGAGTAGACATCGTATCGTGGAGTTTCAGTTCGGTTTGTCGTACTGTCATGTATCAGAATGACTGAAAACACGAGGCGGAATACCGACGCAATCCAGGGATAAATACAGCAATAATGATGCAAAGGGGCAATGGTGGTATCCTGTGCACTTCCAGATGGATGTTCTCTGTGGACCAGAAGTATCCGCTTTACTCGGTTGAACAGGAGGGCGTTTGGAGGTGAGTGGAGCACAGCAGGTGAGTATCCAACGACATGCATACACCACTAGGCTAGAGCTAGTGAGCACACTGACAGGTGAGCTCAACTAGGGGACCAAGCCAACAGTGGAGTTCGCACACCAACAGGAACACTCAAGTCTTCTGTATCTGAGAAGTAAGCTCAGCTGTAACAATCTGTCTCTAATGCGCGTCTGTGTGCGTTACTGGACTGGCGCGCTCGCCCTCTTTCTCTCTCGCACTTTCGGTTTCCCCGTGCTTGTTTTTCTTATGGTTTCATGTATGTTTTCATCTCGTCTTTCAAGTCTTTATATTTTCCATGTTCTGTTTCCCATTGGATCTCCCTGTGCTTGTGTTTACCCAAGAACATGCGCGGGCGGCTTCCGCCTTTTTTCTGTTTACTTTCAGTCGTCCTCACTCCCGTCCCCGAGTCCTCACGTGTGTGTTTGCTCACGTGATTCTCCTGTGTTTGTTTCCCATGTCAGCATTGTCACGTCTTCCTTCCGTGTCTCTGATTGTTAACTGGTTTTCCTCTGTATCTTCTCCCCCTTCATCCCGGGCCAGCCGTCTCTCATTTGAGTTTTCCTTTTTAAGCTCTGGGTTTGTTTCCTTCTGTGCTGGTCTTTGATCGTTCAGAGAACTTATGTAGAGGTTCGTAGAATTACTGTAGAAATTCTCACTTTTCGAGGTGCCTCTCTGCTATGACTTTTGTGAGTCTACGAGGTATTTAAGTTCTATTCTGAGTATTATTTTGGCAGCATTTATTTTCTCTGAGAGTTTTTGTTTTTATTTTATTTTACTCTGTTCCAAGTTATTATTTTTAATTTGTTCAGAGTTAGTCTTTAGTTTAGCTGTCTGTTTCCAGTGTTTTAGTTAGTTAATGTTTTCCCCTCTCACGGGGCTTTTGTGTTTATTTGTTTATTTAAAAAAAAAACCCTCTGCTGAGTGTATCTTGCGTATGAGTTCTTGTCTCACTGCCGCCACCTAGGCAGTGATGCACCTTACCTACAAGACCCTGACAGCACCACAGGTAAGTAGTAGATTCACGGGGGAAATGTAGAGGAGAGCCAGTGAGGGAGTCCAGGAAGTAACACATGGGAATGACATTGACGACGGACAGGGGATGATGGAGCTTGTAGTGCTTCTATAAGAAAGTTTGGTGATGGTGATTGGCTGATGAGGTAAGTGGATGCAAATGATTCTGATTAGATTCTAAGATTATCATTTCATTTATTCACCAGCATGTAGCATCACTGGAAAGAAGACAGGCACAGCTAAAGGTCCTAGTAATGATGTGGAATACCAATATACCAAGTGCGTAAAGGATTACTAATCAAGAAAATGAATAAATAATTATCCCTGATAATTAATGTCTTCTCACCCTCTGTCTGGTGGCAGCTAACCAGTCTGCTGATGAAATCTTTGAGCTGACTGATGCCCTGCTGGATGGACGGCTGCAAACACACCATCCACGGCTCTTTAGAGCAACAAGCCAGAGTGTCCATGTTCCCAATGCTCTGGACAGCCTAAGAAAAAAAAAACATTTTTTTTTTATTCAACAAAATTTTTTTAAAATCACATTTTGTTTAGGTTTTTCTGTATTTCTGTGTCCATTTGGAAACAACAAAAGGTTCATTCATAATCCAACCCGCTGGTTCCCTTTCAGTGTCATGGGGGTCTCTAGCGAGATTGGGCGAGACGCGGCGGTACAGGTCACCAGTCCATCGAAGGGCAAGATTCACTCACACAATTACAAATAAAAGGAATTTAGTTTATTCAATTAACCGCATGTTTTTGGGATTGTGTGGGAAACCAGAGTACCTGAAGGAAACGCACGCAAAAACTAACTAGTGAAGGCAAATAATCCACATTAAATGCATACCAGACATGCTCCAGACAGCACCACTTTTATTTTAACATTAATCCAGAAATCTCCTCTTGTTATGTCCAGCGGCACCATAATTAGTTCTGACCGGTGGATCAGAACAGAGACATATCTCTGCTAATTTCGCTTTAGTATAAGTGTGTTACATGCCCTGCAAGGGACTGGCGATCTGTCCAGGGTGTACCCCTGCCTCTCGCCCAGTTTGTGCTGGGACCCCCGTGACCCCGAAAGGGAATAAGCGGGTTTAAAAATGAATGAATGAATATAAGTGTGTTATATATGTTTGTCAGGATCGGTGTCCTCTCCTGTTTCTTTTATTCTCATGCTCATGATCCATTAATTCTTTGCTTTTTCTCCTTCTATTCCTTATATTCTGGCCACTTTTTTCCTTAATCCATGTCTAAGTATTTCTCGCTGGATGTGCTGGTTTCTTTGCTCTTTAGATTCTAATTCCGCTTACCTGATTTCCCCGTCTGGTGTTCAATCTCCTCTGCTTCCCTCACTCTATTTAATACCTGTTTTGCCTTGGTTCCATGTCGGACCTTTGCATTGACCAGACCGTTGTTTGCGCTCTGGTTGCTGATCAATATTCCTGCTGCTATCAACTTTGTGAGTTGTAGATCCTATTTATGTATTGTGAAGCTTCCTTCATTCTTAGTTATTTTATCTCCTCAAAAGTCTAGTCAGCCAGGTTTTCCCATCTAAAGGGTTTTCAGTTCTTTTTGTGGTATTAATAAAGCATCGTTTTGAACGGTGCATCTGAGTTCAGCCCAATTTCTCACCACGAGCCTCACTCGTAACAATGGTTTATTTGTTTCTGAAATAGTCAGGATGTTATGGTGCCACACATTACGATAATGTACAAGAATGCTGTAGCGCATAATGTGAGGCTAAGTTATGCTGTTGGTGATATATTTGTATTACTGCTATTCTAGTATTTATAAAATGTATCATTGTAATCATATCAAAATAAATTTTTTTGTTATTACTCATTCTTATATACTTATATGATATAATATTCCAGTATTTCAGTGAGTTCGGAACCTTTCATTCATTCATTTTCCAACCCGCTTATTCCCTTTTTGGGGTCCCGGGTGCAGCTCACATTGGGCGAGAGGTAGGGTACACCCTGGACAGTCCACTGCAGGGCAACATTCACTCACAAATTCACACCTAAGAGGAATTTGGATTATTCAATTAACCCAATTGCATGTTATGAGATTGTGGGGGAAACCGGAGTACCTGAAGTAAACCCACGCAAGCACAGGGAGAACATGCAAACTCCTTCCAGGAAGTTCACCAGTGAGCCACAAATCCTTTTAACTGGAAGGCCACAGCGCTACCCACTGTGCCGCAGATTTGGGAATCTTTTTATTTGACATTTTTTTGTAAATTGAAAGAAGTAAATGCAAACAAAACAATATCCTCTTTCCGTGTGTTAAATGTATTCCCCAAATGGGTGTTTTGGAAGCTTACTTTGGCGAGCAGCAGGAGTGTGCGGCTGGTGCGGGCATCAGCATGCTTCTCTCTGAGATGAAACAGCTTCGGAGACATGATGGCAGGAGAGATGAAGCGCAGACACAGGAAGCTGGTTACAGCTATGAACTTCACCTTCTGAAGAAGAATGAACAGTCAGTCTGGCTTTAAGGCTTTTGAGAAAATCAAATTAGAAATTAGATTCATATTAGTTTAATACGAGCGGAGCATTCTTTTTCCAAATGATACACAAATGATCCTTTATGAGTGGAATGCTGTGCTATTCTCAAGCACATTTTACACCAATTCACTCATCCCTCCATCAAAAGAGTTCTGGTCACATGTGCATCCAATCATGCCCTTTTGCACCCGGATGCCCAAGGTTCATTTTGTCAGTTATAACTCTTTCATAACTCTCAGGAATGTGTGAAGGGATTAAAACATGAAATCAGGGTGATTTTAGTCCAAATTTGGCCAACTTTTTGGTGACAAATCTCATTTTTACACATATTTTAAGAAAGTGCTTTGACATTTTAAACTTAAAAATGCACTAAAATTTACTCATGGCTCAACAGCCACTAAATTACTAAATTAAACATCTAGAAAAATCAGATCAATAGTAAAATAATAAAAAAAAAAAATAGAAAATTTTACCTCTTCCCAACAGGAACGACCACCAACAATCAAGAATGTGTGATTATTTGTTGTTATGGCATTGCAATAAAAAAGGTCTTATAATGGAAGTCAATGAGGCACGAACAATAAGAGAAGAGAAAAAGTGAAAGTCTGAAGTGACACAAAATCTAATCAACGCCAATGTAGTTACTTGACATGTACAACATTGTGATAAAAGGTAAAAAATCCAGGCCACATTCAGTTTTCATATTGATTTTCATTTAAGATTTTAGCAATTAAAAGGTAAAAATCCTGGATTTAAAAAAAATAAATGTAGTAGCTGTGATAAGTGCTGGAAGATAAAGAGTTCTACCCCCCCAAAAAATATTGATCTGATCATTTTTACAGCAGTTTAGTGGCAAGTGACTCCTCGATGGGTATGATGTGTTATGCGACTATAAATACTACACAATCGCGTCATAGAAATCAAGTATTATAAAAATAGCTTTACAAAATGTTTTTACAAATGTTAAAACACAACCGTTTATATATATATCCAATAATCTGATTGCAGATTTCATATTATACCTGACAGGAAGCCAATGAAAAAACCCCAGAATGTGATTATAAAATAGAACACGACTAACCCGGTGCTCAGTCCCAGGAAATTGCTCCTGGACTCTGAGGAAGAGCTTCTGGAAGACCTGGCAGACTAGCAGAGGACAGTATGAAGCCGACTGCAGGATTGATGAGAGCAGCTCAGCCATGTAGGACTGCAGGAGATTGGAGCTCTGCTGGAGAACATCACACTCTGTCTGCTGACGGTGCAGTCCTGCACACCTGCAACACCACACCAGCAATCTGAAGACACAGGCCTTTTAAACTCTATTATCATGTTTATGTTCACTTACCCCGCCTCTTTCAGTTCCACCTTACTGGGGTCCAGTTCAACATATTTCTTGTCTTCAAAGATTCGGTTAATAATGGGGCCTAGAAGCCGGTGGAGATACTGCATGCCGGCCACCTGTTAGGAGAGAATAAAGACAAAGGTGCTACTGGAAAACCACACAATTCTTAAAAACAAATAAACAAGTTATTTGTGTTTTTATTGCTGGCAAATATTATTTCGAAACCATATGCACAATGTTCTTGACTTGTCTTTGATTATTTTTGCGTCTGTTATTATAAGTGATGCTCCAAACAAATGTTTCTTAGAACACAGATTTTAGAAGTCTCTGCACGCACCGGCACGTGTGCAAATCACAGCGACTGTTTTGAATAATGTAGAAATTAACGCAACAAAGTAATGAATTTTGGTTTAAAATATAATGTGTAGGTTTCAGAAAGGATACTAGTTTAGATTTGGGGGGGGGGGGGGTTTAAATGAATATTACAAGAGTTACGACACATAATTTGCAAGGTAATTCAAATTAAAATGTGAAAAATGTTTCATTTTACAGAACCAAAACCTGTGCTATCTAGTGGTTAAAAGAAATAACCTTTTGAAGTACAAGACCTGTGATATGATTGTGTTTATCAAAGTTTTTCCAAGGCTCAAAAAGCACAAATAAAACAAAGTGCTTGGAAGAGTGTATAAGGTTTAGGTGAGGTTCACCTGTGGTTTTCACATTTGTTTTAACCTCATCTTTGCTTTTTAATGGGATTTTTTGTTTAAAAAAACTGTTCATTCCCTTTTTTTTAGCAAAAAAAAACAAAAACAAAATCTTAAAACTCTGAATTACACTTGTAATTGTAAAAATTGTAAAGTAGTAAAAAACGGTCAAATAGGTCCCAGACGCCCGGGGATTAAAGCCCTGGTTAATGTTTGCTGTAACCATCTCAGTTAAGGCCAATGTTTAGTGGCTGGAGGTCCATTAAATTTATCATGTGTAGCTTTAGATGTGTAGTTTTGTTAATGAGTGCTTTCATAAAAATGTAGTTTTTAGTTGCTTTTTAATGGTTGTGGGACTGCAAGAGAAGTCCTCCAGCAAATTTTAGGGTAAAACTTGGCAAATATTTACTGGAGGAATACTAAGGAATTTACTGTAAATTTATAGTAACATTAATAAAAATATTTTTTACAGCTCAGAACTTCAGTCTATTTTAAAGGTTTGCGTTGTAATAATAGCAGCAATAACAAAAAATAAACGGTACATTTTGTTCTGTAAAAAGCTGATAATAGCCAAAATAACTGGAGGTAACCACAACTTTACAGTCAATTATTCAGTAATTATGAAGTTGATGAGATTGTACTATAAATTTTACATATTGTAATCAGGTTTTTGCACTTTATAGCTGTCTAAATGTATGTGATCATCTTGGTTTGTAGAAAAATGCTCCAAACATACCTTTTACAACATTTAAAATCATGTCTTTTCTATTAGAGATAATACAATAATTTGTTAATAACTATAAAATTTTTAGGTCTTACTCTGTAAAACATTTTTTTTCACTCTAAATTCTATCTTTATCATATTTTGATATGTTCATACTTGCCTTCATTTGGTAGGCAAGTAAATCTTGTTAAATCTGTGATAAAGTTAAACACTTTAACGTTTTTGTTCCTGTTTACTTCTCTGATGAACTTTGGTGGAAACCAATCTAATCATCACAGGAAGGGCTATGTAACTGCTCATCCTGGAACTTTACATCCTGCAGTTCTTCACTCTTTCCAAAACATTAGGAATTTTCTTTAATGATGTTTTGTTGTTGCATCACAAGAGCAAATTCTTGGGACTTTGAACCACATATTTAAGAATAACAGAAATGACTTTGAAAACAAAAATCCTGATTTATTTATAAAGGTAAGACAAATGTATGTGTATATATAGCACATTTTCGTAAACATTGGTTATTCCTGTGCTTTATAGAACAATAAAACAGATCCAAGGTAAAAAAGCAAGGCATAAAAGCATTCGAAATTAAAGGAAAAGAGGAAAACAGAAGTTTAAAGCACAGCACTGTTTGATCAGTGCAAGCACATTAAATAGATGAGTTTTTAATCTGGATTTAAATGTGACTAAAGATCTAGATTGTCTAATCTCTTCTAGAAGCTGCGGGCAGCATAGTAACTGAAAGCCATATTCTCCCTGTTTGGTAATTTTGACTGATTTGACTCCACCGATCTTTTATTGGTTTGGTTTGTATACAATTAGCAGATCTGGTTTGTATTTCGAGTTATTTTTTTAACTTAGATGATTAGCAGCACTTTAAAATCTGAGAGTCACTGGCAGCCAGTGGAGAGACCTGAGGATTGGTGTTATATGCTCTGACTTTCTTGTTCTGGTGAGGATCTGTGCAGCCGCATTCTGGACAAGCTGAAGCTGTCTATTGGCACTTTCCACTTCATGACACGGTTCAGTTTAATTGCTTTGGAACCGACACCATTTCTAGAAGTTGCCAACCAACACCGTCGCTCTGATCTGATACCATTTTCTTGATTGGCCGAGCAAGCATGATGTACGTTAGCGCTGATTGGTCCAAGAGAGTGGGTGTGGCTTCTCAAGTTTGTTCAAGTCACAAGCCAAACTTCTTTCTAGCTGCTCACAACTTCTCACCAAATAACTCGCAATGGAAAGCCGTGTAAAACACCCGCACTCCAAGAAGCAAACACAACAGTTCTTTGGCGCGTTTGGGATCCATTGTTTTTTTCCGGATATTTCCTGATCCCACACTCTTAGAAGAGGTGGTGTGAAAATACTCTGATGATGGCTATTACAACACACCCTTTCTGACGGGACACTAAAGCCTATGGAAAAGCAAGCAGACCGAACTAAACTGTGCCGAGCTGAACTGTATTGTGCAGTGAAAAGCGTCAGTCTTTTTGGGGAGACCAGTTAGGAGAGCATGTCCAGCCTACTATAGACTAGTTTGTCCAGATCCCAACTGGAAACAAAGCATCTAATCCTAGCAATGTTTGATTGCTCTGAGCTTAGATCAGATTCCAGAACCACCCCGAGATTCTTAACCTGTTTTTTAGTTGTGATACCCTTAGAGCTAAGGTATCCATTCATCTTGAGAACTTCCTCTTTGTTCCCAAATGCAATGACTTTGGTTTTCTCTTTATTTAACTAAAGAAAGCTTGTGCCCATTCAGCTCTCAATCTCATCAAGGCATTCACAGATGGAGTTTACAGGGCTGAAGTTGTTTTAGAAAGGGCTGAGCTCAGATTGTAAAATATCCATATGCTCATTTAACCCTCAGAAGTTTCTGCACACACTGGTGCGTGCGCCAATCACAGCGGCTGTTTAGAATTAAGTAGGAACAATACAACCCATGTCATGTTGATCCCCGAATATATGTAGGCTGAGATGAGATGTTCCAAGGTAATTCAAATTCAAATGTGAGAAAATGTGTGATCGTCAGTTTCCAAATACAGACTCGTAATTGTGAGTGCCATCTAGTGGTGAAAAAAGTGATACTCCTTGAAGTACAATGCATGTGAGATGGATTGCGTTTTACAAACCTCTTTTCAAAATGGCACAAATAATTGGAAGAGTGTATATAGTTTAGAGAGGTTCCTCTGGTGTTTTTATACTATTTTTACATTGTTTTTTTGTTAATACATTTTTATTTTGTCTCAGTCTGTTCTGAGTCATGTAAATTTAACAGAGGAATTATTGCATATTATTATTTTAAAAAGTTTAGTTAAATGTTTGTGCTAAATTATATAAAGCATTGCCACAAAAACGGTTTTAAAGGTAAATTATTAGAGCAAAGTGCAACATAGTAAAAAACACAGAAAAACACCCGAACTACTAAGGGTTAAGCTCAGGAACTGGGTAAATTGTATTCACCTTCAGAAATGATTCCATAGACTTGGATGCCAATGAATTACTGCGGAACAGTGTGTTGGGCTCAGCTGAAAGACCAAAACAAATATATTATCTTCAACGCTAAGCCACAGCACTAACTCCTGGTAGAGTGCAGCGATAAAGAGTGAGACTTTAATTACAACAGACTGAATAAACACGACGCAGGCAAACAACGATAGCACTCGACCAGAGAATGTACACACTAGTGCAATCAAGATAAGAGGGAACAGTTTTAGAGGATAATCAGCACTGGTGACACAGCACTTTAAAGAGACAGTAAAAATATACAGATGCTAAAATGTATTTATTAATGAAGCAATAATCATCATATGTATTTGTGTTCAGCTTACTAGTCTTCTCCAGCTCCAGTTTGAACAGGACATCCAAGAACTCCTTGACAAGACCTTGACCCAGAAACAGCTTGACTAGATTATTTGCCACTTCTTGTCTGCTCTCGGCTGTAGTGGTCTCGTCAATCAGCATGATCAAATCAGGCCAGTTGCCCTGCAATTTGTGACACTTTAAATCACAAATGAGGTTATGGGTAAAAAGTAAACATGTGGTTCGTCAATAAAACTATGACTTTCACGCTGGATTTACTCTGCTATCTTCTAAATAAACATATGTGAAATATGTGGAAAAACTGTAGGTTTCCTCAGAGTTTGTTTATCAAAAAATGAATACTATGTCAGTCGAAGACTTACTGGTAACTTGGGGGGGGGGGCATTGTTTGTCAGTTGGTAGCACTGCTGCCTTTCAGGTAGAATGGGTAAAAAGGCATTGTATGGGGAGGCACGCTGCCTAAGAATCTAAAATAACACAAACACTCCATCATCACTGTCAAACATGGAGGTGGAAAATCACGCGTTGGTGATTTTTTTTTCTGCCATAGGAACAGAAAAAAAACACCTCAAACACTTTGAAAAATTGGTTGATAGCTGGTGTTTTATTAACCTTATAACGTAAAAAATTCATTTGTATATACAGTGGTGCTCATAAGTTTACACACCCCAGCAACATTTCTGATTTCTTGGCCATTTTGTAATTTTTTTGTCAAATAACTGTGTTTACTCTTTTTTAAATGACCCTGATCAAAAGTTCACACACTCTAGCTTTTTTATTAAAGTATTTTCCATTCCCACTCAACATCACTGACAATCAGAAGTCTCTTGAGGTAGTTGTCGATGAGGTTCTTTATCTTCTCTGTTGGTAAAGCAGCCCATTCTTCTAGGATCGGTACATTTGAGTTCTTCTCAGAGTGGTTCAATGATATTGAGATCGGGAGATTGAGATCCACTCCAGAACCTTCACTTTGTTCTGGTGGAACCAATCACAAGTGGTCTTGGCCTTGTGTGTTGCACCGTTGTCGTGTTGGAATGTTCAGTAACGACCAAAGCACAGCTTTCAGGCTGATGATATTGTTTGAGAACACGCTGCATTCATCTTCCATGAATTTTGACCACGTTTTGTGTGACTTTGGAGCTTCACACACCCCCAAAACATCAGTAACCCACCTTCGTGTTTCACAGTGGGAATGGTGTTCCATTGATTATAGTTGACTCTAGTCTAAATGTAGGCTTTATGGTTGTGGTCTCATCGCTCCAAATAACTTTGTTCCAGAAATCTCTGTATTGTAAGTGGCTAGTTTGGCATTTGTGTAGTAACGACTTTCTTCTGGCAACTCCAAAGTGTCTCCTTATTGCGCTCTTTCAAACAACAATGACACATTTTTCCCAAAGAACCCTGAATTTCAGCTGGAGTTTTTCTTTGCACCCCTTACCATTTTTATGGCAGCTGCTGCAAACTTTTTGTTGGTCGACCCCATTGTGGTTTGGCATCAACAGAATCCTTCACTTTCCACTTCAGAGTCTGAACACTACTTATTGTCATTCCCAGTTCCTTGGAGATCGTTTTATATCCTTTTACTGTTTTGTTCAGTTCAACTACCCTTTTCTTGTAGATTCTTTGACGGCTCTTTTGCTTTTCCCATCACTCAGAGATCTGAAATCTCAGCACAGCACTGAGTGAAAGAGGCAAGGGTCTATCAGGAGCCAGAAACCTTTTATGCGCAAACATTGACTATAAGCAAAACATGTCACAGGTGAGGATGGTTAACTTTTCTGATGGTTTTCTTCCACCTTCAGCTGTTGTTTTGACCAAAGCTAGCACTATAATTAGAACAGCTCTCTGTTCTCTTTCTCTCTCCTCTTACTCTTTTCTGTTACTCTCGGATCCGCCATGCTGTAACAATTTGATTATTGTACAATGAGGTAGTTCTGTATTTACGTCTTATTTAATGCATCTACTTGACAAAAATAGTGATTTAAATGTCAATTAAAACTATCCTTTGATTGCCTTCGTGGTGTCAGTGTTCTTCCTTCACCAGCATTTTTTTCCAACAAGCGTATATAAAACTTTTGATCAGAAAATTGTAAACTTATAAGTACAACTGTAGATGTTGTCAATGTGTCTCTCAATGTTGTTAAAACCTACTATTAAAATGCTAAGGCACTTGTACAGTGCCAGAAAAATTTTGGAATATTGTGATAAATATTGCCCGTATCAAAATGTTTACATCTCTTTGTAATCAGAGTCAAGGCAAACACCTTAATTGACTCGATTGAGCTTTTGATAAAGACATGTTTGTTTATTCTTTTTCAAATCCAACAGTAAAGACTATAAATTTATTTATTCACTTTGGATTAGAGAGAAAAGATTTAGTTTGGAATTATAGAAGTCAGTCTTAAATGGTGAAGTCAGTGCTTTGATCTGCTTTAGAGAACATTGCATGGCAATTCAAAAGGGAGGAATCTTTCATATATTCATATTAAATCAATTGATAGTGAAATCAATATCAACTTTTAATGAAAATGTTGTTAAAGTGCATATAAACAGATTTTAAAATGAAGCAAAAAGTGAGAGTTCATAGCCATGTATAAAATTCAAAATATTTGTGCACGTAAACAAGACCAGAGTGTGCTTGCATGCATCCATAAAAGCGAAATAAAGACCGAATTAACAAACAAATTGACATTTTGTGGATAAAGGATAATACTAACAGTATCTTTTGTTGGATTTTTTGCTGAAACATCTCTATAAGATCTGGCAAGACTACAGTCTCCGCCGCATGCATACAAATGAGATCTGATAACACCGAGCGGTGCATTTCACAATCCGCAGAGCAAATGATGTCTTGTTATCTTGTTAGGAGGAAAATGCCCTGTGAATGTAGATAGCACACAGTCATATTCCCAAGGATCCGACTCATTCAGAATGAATGGAACTCACGTTGTTCTGAGGGCTGAGTGATTGGCTGAGCAGCTCTGTGAGTGGCTTGTAATGGCTCGATGGCAAAACCACCTCGTCTCGAAGCCGTAGCTCCAGCCGCAGAGATCCCAATGTTCCTCTGCAGGGAATGAGTAAAAGTATAGAGAATAGGTAAAAGGTAGGGCAGTGTTTTTTTGAAAGTGTCTAGCATAGACTGAATCAACAGCCAACAATAACCTTAAAATAATTATATAAACTACCAGTCAAAATGTTTGGGTAACTCCTCACAGATGTAGAAGCAATGAGGCCACACCCAGGTCTGATAACTTCTGCACCTAATTGCAATCAAGAAATTACTTGTATTGGGCCTGCCTGAAGATTATCAGCCTGGAAAAGGTTACAAAGCCATTTCAAAAGCTTTGGGACTGCAGCGAACCACAGTGAAAGCCTTTATCCACAAATGGCAAAAACATGGAACAGTGGAGAACCTTCCCAGGAGTATCCGGCCATCCAAAACTACCACAAGAGCGCAGCGACATCTCATCCAGGCCACAAAAGACCCCTCGAAAACTACAGGCTTCACTTTTTTCAGTCAAGGAGAATGTTCATGACTCCATCATAAGAAAAGAAAGGGTGAAAATGGTTCCAAGACGAAATCCCCTGCTGAGCAAAATGAACTTAAAGGATTGTCTCACTTTTGAAAAAAACATCTTGATGATCCCCAAGATTTTTGGGAATTACTTTGAGGACTGACGAAAAAAGTTGAACTGAAGTGCTCAAGCGGATGCAAACTATTTCTATTTCTGCAGCAGGACCAACAGTACACAAACAAGAACACTTCTGAATAGATGAAGAAAACGCATTTTCTGAAATTTAATGATGGTAAAACGGAGATTATTATATTTGAACAAATTGAAAATCTAGCCTCTGTAAATGAAAATATGGCCGGGCACAACAAAGTAGCTGTAAAAAATGTAGGTGTTTGGTTTAACTTAAATTTGATGAGCAAATTAACAATGTTGTTAAATCATGCTTTTTTAATTTGAGACTTTTAGCGAAAGAGAAACAATTTCTCTGTTAATGAAACTCATCCATGCCTTCATTTTCTCACGACTCGATTAATGTAACACTTTATAGACAGGAGTTAATCAAACAGCTCTGGTACGTTGGCAGGCAGTTCATAATGCAGCAGCTAGACTGCTGAGAGGTACACGCAAGCATGAGCATATTACACCAATATTGTTCTCTCTTAAATGGTTGCCGGTTCGTTTTCGAATAGAATACAAACTTTTTGTTTTTAAATCTTTAAATGGCTTAGCTCCCACATATCTTGAAACCTTAGTAACATGTCACACTTCTGTCAGATCCCTGAGATATTCCAAACACGCAACTTTTAACAATTAGCTAGATCAGCTCAGACAATTTTTTTTGTTTTAAGTTATTGTTAAAAACATATTTATTAACTCAGGATTTTAGTCTTTCTGAGTGCTGAGTTTTATGTTTCCTGTGTAGTGTTATATCACTGTTTTTGTATATTTATGCAAACGTTTTGTTTTGTTTTGTGTTGTTTCTTTGTTTTTTTCTACCCAACTTTGGGCAACAATGGTTGCATTACATTGTGCTATAGAAATAAACAAACAACCAAATGTAGATATTGGATTGGCTTAGTCAGTCGTGCCCTGGATCCTTGCAACACGGTGTGTACTACTACCTTCAGAGAACAGCACAAACTCTAATCAGAGTAGAAGAAGTGGGAGGCCCCTTCTGCTCAACTGATCAAGAAGATAAGTACATAAGAGTCTCTCGCTTGATAAATAGATGTCTCACAGGTCCTCAACTTTCAACTTTATTAAATAGTATCCACAAAACGCCAGTGTCAACATCTACAGTGAAAAGGGGAATCCGGGATGCTGGCCTTCAGGGTGGAAAAGAAAAAGCCATATCTGAGACTGCCAATAAAAGAAAAAGATTAACATGGACACTAGAACATAGACATTGGACAGAGGAAGATTGGAAAAAAGTGCTATGGACGGATGGTGTTTGGATCACACAGAGGATGACAGCCATGTTGATTGAAGACAATGTCATCCTACAACAGGACAATGATCCAAAGCACATCTCCAAATCCAAGAACAATTTAGAGAAGAAGCAGCAGCTGGTCTTCTATCTATAATAGAGCCCTTCCCTCCCGAGAGTTTAAGTCCCTACAGAGAGCTCAGAGTAGCAAAGAGTGCTAGAGTTTATTGCCATTTTTTTCCAGGATCTTTATACTCTTTCACAGGTTGGGGGTGAAATTACGCTTTTCAGTGGGAAACAGTTAAAATTGTCAATAAATGTCAATTTTTGGTTTACAGGTTATGAGATATTGGCTATAGGTTTGGAAGATGGTAGATGTTTTGCAGGGAAGATCAAGTCCCATTGGCTCTTAGTCATGACTATGGACATCATCCAAAGTTCCTTGCTTCCTCTTGTAGTCATCCCGTCCTTGGATGCTGCGGGAATAGAGTGACTAAACTTTCTGTGAGGATTTGGATGATTGTGTATTTTGTTCAGATACTTATGTTAATTTAATTGCTATTATTGAAGTGTCATTACCGCAGGTGCAGTTACTAAATCCCAGAGAGCACCTGACTGTAAGGATACACAATAAGTGGCCATCCACCCAATCCAACTTGTGGGATGTCTTTCTAGAAGATTGGGGTGAAATATCTCCAGATAACCGTCATTAGAAAATGAATGGAGCCAAAATCCCAATACAGAAGAGTTCTTTAAAAACATTTTGGCTTCATAATTTTACATTTCTCCAGAAAGCTTAAAGGGTGTGGAGTGGAGGTATCTCCAGTTTTTGGGCACAACAATAACTTGTGGTTTCATTCCAAACAAAGCAAACTGTAACCATTTAAAGGAAAGAGGGAATTGGACGAGAAAGAGTGTTTGTAGCTGCCAGCCTTTGAACAGCAGGCAACAGATGGTGGGCTGTCAAAAATTAAATCGTGGGAGTGAAACTAAGAGGAGAAGAGAAAATAAACAAAAACAACAGAAGCTTGATTTGTTCACTGAGCTGAGAATGGAGCCTGAGATTAAAGGAGCTTAATGGAAAACTTTCCATCAGGACAGGAATTTTCCTCAAGAAAGACATATCCCATCGCAAATTTGTTGCACTGACTCATGCAAAAGTGCCATTTTTAGGGATTGTTAACTTCCTGTTGGTTATATAAACTAACTCCGACCGACTTTTTTGTAGGTATTGTTACTATATATATATGTATATGAGAGAGAGAGAGAGAGAGAGAGAGAGAGAGAGAGAGAGATACAGACAAAGCCGCTCAGTGTGTTTTACTAAAAAGGGTGTACCACAATAAGTGGGGTGAGCACACTACACGAGCACATGCTCAGGGGAGCACCGGGGTGCCCTCACCCCACTTAGTTCAGTTGCGCGTGGTTTTCTGGACCAGAGTTGTGGGTCCTCGCTGTGCTGGTGCCTCCGGCATTCCCCCGGCTCTGAGCTAATTAGGCTCATTACCACTCAATCGGCCCCTGCCTGAATGTAGGTGGCCTGCTCTCCCGGGTGAGGGGTACCCAGCCGAGCCCAGTAACTAAGCTGGCTCTGAGGCGACACTAAAGACAAGGTCGGTGGAGCACCTCCTTGGCTCCGTAAGCTCTCGTGGCATCCATCGCTGATCCCAGTTGAGGGAAATAGTGTGCTTCCTCCTGCACGCTGTAGCTGTGACTCACTCCTGTTCACCGGCTGCATCGTGCTTAAATGTGCGCAGCCTGATGAGCTGCACCTGGCAACACTGATCTCGCTCACACAACTTCCTGCTCAAAGCAATTCTGAAGACCGCCAAGAACAGTTCAAAAATGGCCTCCAATTGACTTTTTGAAGGTCTTGATCCCTTACATAAATGTAATCAGTCTGAAATACCAGTATGAAGCTGCGGAAAATGGGATGTCCCATGTTGCCCCTAGCTTGCTCTATAATGAACAATGTAGCTTGCTCAGACATAGACTCTTAACACGCATAACAAATTTGAACCCTATAGTACATTCTTTAGCTGCGTTCTAACAACTTCCTGTTCATGACAAAATTTCAACTTTCGATGACTGCTGTGCACACAGTTTAACAAAGTCAAAACATCTTTACGTCTTAACATCCCACATGAGTCCTAAGCTACGATTGATGGAATTCCGAGATGAACAGATGGAGTAAAAGGAGTAAAACACGAGCAAAAATAAACACCCTTTAAAGTGTTTTTTGCCAAATAACAACCTTCCTGTCAATATTGAAAATGCGATTGACACTTGTATTTAAGTTTTGCTACTATACACATGTGTGCTAAATTTCATTTGCTTATTACAATTAACCTGAAACATACCAGGTGGCGCTATAGAGTCATTTTGCAAAACCCACTTTTCAAATCAGATGTAAATTTCCACCAGTTCTGACGTGTGTGTGACTTTTCGGATCACGTTTAGACCCTCAAAAATGTGCAGAAATGCACCTTCTCCTTGAATCCCCAAAAATGGTCATCGTGAATTTAAAAGATTTGAAACTTAAAAACATGTGCATCCAACTCAACCCTGATCGGTTTATCTCTGTTGTACATCTGTCTGGGCAGTCTGAACTGGACATGCTCCAGGATTTGGAAGTGAAAGAATAAAAAAACAGTTAAATGACCGTGAATGACCCTGTTGCCCTTGTTAGCACAATCAGTCACCCTGACACACTGTCCTCATAAACACTCTGAGATTTAATCTACAACTCACTCCAGCTTTCATATAACATAGAGCTTTGGTCAAGGACTGAGTGAATCCCCCTTCCTCGAGTTTTTACATAAGCCTGTCCATCCTCCTCGTCCTGTGCCAGCTTGAGATATAATCCGCACGGTCAATCCACGTGGTCAAATCATCTCTTATGAGTTGTGTATGGAGTGGTGGAGGTGGAACAACTGAGTGTGTGTGTTGGGGTGTATAGTGCATGTACAGGAACAAAAATCCTGGGATTTAAAAAGGGAAAGGATTAGTACTTCCTGTCAACATATGGAGCACAGCACAAAAGCGTAATGCTGTGAGAGCTTGAGGGAAGAAAATAACAATCCTCAAATGTTTGCTAAGATGCATTTCCAGGAACTGACTTGAACTGGCAACTTGTTTTTTTTTTGTTGTTGTTTTTCATTATTGACAGTCGATTAATCCGCTCAGATGAATGGTATTTTAAAACTTGGAGTGACAAGCTCAGTTATTGTAGGGTTGAACACTGTGCTGTTTAGTTCTACTCACAATTGAAACACATCAACTTAACTACATTAGAAGGCCTTACATTTAAAAAAAAATGTAAAAATTTTTTAAAGCAGAGATATGAACAAATGGACGCTATGAAAGGGTCAGTGACCTCATATATTGTGCTGCATATCTTTTTAAGTAAAATAAAGCAACCCCATATTTCACTGTGATTTTCTTAACCTCTTAAGCCCTGAGGCCTATTTTCCGAAAATCCTATACTTTTACTTTTTAAGGCATTTCTCAGCTTTTGCAAGGCATTTCTCAGCTAAACTGCAAATCTTGGTATCAAAATGAAGATAGGTTCTTGGGGAGTGGTGTGGATGAGTTAATTTGACCGTCAAGAACACTGGGTAAGAGTAATTCATGTTGAAATGGCCAAAAATGAACTCCGCCTAAAAAAAAAACCACATGTTTCCTCCAATATCTCCTTATTTTACTTATAACGAAGCAAATAAACACAATCAATTGTAACCACTACATGTCAAGAACATCTGTAGCAAGTTTGGTGTTCATACTACAAGAAACTAATATTCTGTAAAGGTTTTGATTGAACAAAGTTCAGGCGTAATCCATGTTGACACAGTTTGGCACAATTTGGCACAATAATTGAAATATGGAAAAAATCTTGTCCAAAGCTTCAGCTACGTTCATAGTCTTCTTTTCTTGCTTATAGGACATGATTTCAGCAAAAAAAAACTCCTAAAGAAACACTGTAAAAAGGGGGGTAGAAGCTCATTTACGCCATCTTGCTGCGCTTTTGGGAACCTTTCATTCACAAACGCTTTCGACGTTCGAGCTTCTGCGTGTCCCTACCCCCCGACCATCTGTCCAATCTGGGAGCTCTATACATCGCTGGAAAGCTCTGATTCTGAGGAAACCAATCAGCTCAACCATTTTGAGACTGACTGGATCGCCGACTAATCACACGACGCGCAGCGTGGAGAGACGTGCTCTTACGCACGGGGAGTCATTCCATATTTGGTGACGTAATGACGCCACAGAGCTACAGAAATAATCCAAAATGGCGTTTGCGCGAAGCTATCGACCGGACATAACAACAAACGGACTTTTATCGCTATGGAAATAACTTTTTGTTGAAAAAACGGCAAAGGTAAGACAAGATTTACATGCTTGCTTGGTTTTTGCTGGCGTTTTTTCGGGGAACTTTCGCTCTCTGCTCTGAAATACTTCATGCAATGTAAATGAGTTGCATATCACTGGATTCAGCTGGTTGTTAGCTTTCATTTAATGTAATGGTTCGGGTGTTTCCGTCTATATTGTGGATACATATCGCACATAAACAAAAACGTGGTCATGAATTATACTCCGGACATGTTGTTGTTTATTTGCATGGCGTTCGAGCTGTGGTTAACGGATATGAAATTGAATTAGATACGTTTTTAGAGGAGTTTCCGTTGAACACAACAGTATTTAATATGTGTGGGTTATTCTCAGGGTTTGTGAGCTATGAGTGAAAATGTAACGCACAAGGGGGCAAGTCCCCGGTACCGGGGACTCTCGGGCTTAAGAGGTTAAAGTGAGATAGATATATGCCAAACTGGTTGTTTAGATAAAAAGTCTGATTGTTATAGGTCAGTGACAATATAATGTTCCACATGTCAGTGAGCAACATAAACCAACCCCCATGTCTCTATCATTTTTCTAAGCTGAGATAGAGATATGTCAAATGGGTTGCTAAGGTGAACAGTCAGGTTGCTATGGAGGGGTCAGTGACAATATAATATTCAACATGTCATTGAATAACATAGACCAACCCCCATGTCTCTATTAATTTTCTAAGCTGTGATAGAGATGTGCCAAATTGGTTGCTAATGTGAACAGCCAGGTTGATATGGAGGTCAGTGACAATATAATATTCCACGTCATTGAGTAACATAAACCAAACCTCATGTCTCTATCAATTTTCTAAGCTGTGATAGAGATATGCCAAATTGGTTGCTAAGATAAACAGTCAGGTTGTTATGGAGGGGTCAGTGACAATATAATGTATAATATGAGTAACATAAACCCACTTGTGTCTATCTAAGTTGAGATAGAGTTCAGAAACTTTGATTGCTAGGGTAAAGAGTTTGGTTGCTAGGGAGTTTCAGCGATGTCATTCAAAATGGTAAGTTACCGTGATTGACATAATAAAACCCCTTTTTCTCTATGATGTCTCACCTTTAAGATATATTTTCAATGGCCATTAAAAGTCACTGGTAAATCTTTAACCCCATCTTGATCCAAGGGTTCAATTAATTTTGCGGTTGGGTTCTTCTTCATGAGTGTGGTCAGTTTGAAGTTTCCATTAAGTTCTCAGGTGGAGTTACAGTTTCACAAATTTTCCCATGGAAAAGTCCCCAATATTCTCAGCAATTTCCTAGAATTCCTTTAGTAAAACCAATCTGAAAAGAGATAGCAGCCCAAGTGAAACCAGTTTGGATATCCTGGTGGCTGTAGATCGAACAGTCCGAAGCAAAAGACGAATGACAATATTTCGACTAGTTTACACTACAAAAAAGCTTGATAATTCATAAATAATTTTTTTTTTCAAACTGAACTCACTCATATTGGCTGTGTTTGGATTTGTCAGGCCCGAGGCGAAACCAGCCCTCCTCTTGCTGGGAAGACTGAAGCATGTTGATGTTGAAAAGGACCTGACAGAAAAGATACATCACATGTATCCTTTGAAGTGACAATAAAATGTCAAAGGAACTACACACAAACGCAACACACGACGCTCGCCATAAAACTGTGTCAGACACAACAAAAGACAGTTATGGTGAACTCACCTCAAACTGCACAAATCTACAAATCGTGTGCATCTTATGTAACTAGAGGTAGACTGATTAATCTGCCCATTTCGCAACATTTCTAAAACATGTGCATGGATTTGTGACACTGAAAGAGCACAAGATCATATTCTTGATATCTGTATGGTGGGCTGAATGTGTGAGATCAGTACAGTGTCTGCCCTCTTTGCGTTTAGATCCGGTGATTGTGTGATTTTTGCAATAAAATACTACTAATCGTTGTGATAGAAAAAGTTTATATTTGGTTCTTTGATTTATCAGTGTTTACGTTCGTTATCTTGTTGAAAGATCCAGCTCTGGTGCAACTTTATCACTGATTCCTTTACATTTTTCTCTAGAGTCTGGTGATATTGAGGAGAATGCATGCGACTTTCAACTTTAACAAGATTCCCAGTCCATTTATGGGGCTACAAAGCCCCACAGCATGACGGAACCACCGCCAGGGATTTCAGCACCATTTTAGTTTCATCAGTCCACAGCTTCTCATTCTAAAATAAAGCTTGTTCAAAAGTGTTTGTTCAAACGTACACCTCAAGCAAGACCGCTTGTGACCTTTTCCACATCACTCGTTCACGGAGCACCTCCTTGTTTAAGGTACACTAAACCGTGATTCCTTCTGAAGAAAGACGGTGTTGGAGGTGGTCTGTGGGTTGTCTGTGACTGTTTCCACCATCCAGCGCCTTAGCTTGTCTGAGAATTTCATTGTCTGCTACTTTGTGTCTTAACTAGAAATGTTATTTTGGTCTTCCAATTGCTCCTCACAGTTAAAATCTCAGAGATTTTAAATCCCATAAACCAATCATTATTTTCCGGTCATCTGAGAGTTGTTTTGAGGCTTCCTTTAAATAATTTCACCTGCACATAGAGGTCAAGGGTCACTGAGGTTACCAAACCAAATTTGAGTTCTAATAATTAGTGGGAAAGGTTGTAAAATCAATTAAATGACAACGTTGCCTAAATTTGTGCACATTTAGTCAAGTTTTGTTTAAATAATTCTTGCACACTTTCCATAAATCATATTAGCTTTATTTCGTCTCCTATATGATATATTAAACTGCTATTTCTAATCCAGTAATTTCCAATACTGAAAAGTATTGAATTAAATTAATGCGCTGGTTTTATATTGAACACATTATTTTGTATGTTGGCGTGCCATTATTCAAGATCCACACACTTGTGATATTTTATAACATGTGATGTTTTTGAGAAACACATAATGCACTTTTTAAGCATTTTTCAATCTTTCCAAGTCTAACAAAAAACTTTTTTATGTTTTGGTCACCCCTGGAATTAACATTTAATGTTCTGGTTAGAAAATTTTGAGGCTTTGAGTCTTTGGTTTTGAGGTGTTGGTTTTGTTTTTTGGAGCACATGGCTTGTTTCGTTTACTTGTACCGTGTGCTCCACCATCTAAATTCTGATACAACCCTTGCTTGGTTTCTGTTAGTCTAGTTTTGCGGTTCTTATCTTTCCCTTTATATTTTTGGACTGTTTTTGTTCTTTTCCTTCATAATGAAATATTTCACATATTCAGATCTCACATATTTTCCTGTCTTTGATGCTTGGGGCAAGTGAAATTTCACCTATGCTCTTCAATAAAAACTCAACAAGCAGGTTCAAGTTAAAGGTCAGTTTCCTGTCACATGATAATATCCTTCGATCCAATATTTGAAGGAGGAATTTATTTTACACTCACCTTCCCCAGAAAGTCATTTCTGCTGACCAGATCCCAGTCCCACACTTCCACACTCAGAAGATTATCATTCAGAGTCTCGTCCATCTCAAACACAAAACTCTCATTCCAGCGAGGATAACACGACTTCTTAACCACCTGAAAGAAGCGGAGAAAGCAGACACTTGTGACTGGCAGAGATTTCGAAATCAGAAATGTCCAAAAGGATGAGCTTACTGTGCCTTCGTATGTTTTGCCATTGTAGCGCACTCTGACAAAAGGATCAGATGCACCATTGCGATCCTTTTTAGCAAGATCTCTAGGAATAAGTAAGACAGAGCAGATGTTATTCTTTAATTATTGTTTTTCTGTGCTTTATTAAACATATACAATAACAATATTTTTTGGTGGTGTTTTGGAATCTATTCAGCTGTGTTCCGGATCCAGGTGTTAGCGCTGTTAGCTTAGCATAGATCATTGAATCCAATCAGACCAGTAGCATTTCAGTTCAAAATAATTAACCCTTTAAGACCTGCCATAGAACCAAGTTTTACCTGCTGTGGTGCTATTTTTTGGAGTATTTTAATTTGCCATACATCAATACAACCCTTATATCCTAGATTTTAATAATATTAATAGAGTTAGTTCAATATTAACTGAAGAAAGTGTCAAAACTACTTGGAAAAAAAAAACAAAAAAAAAAAAATCACATTTTTTTCTAAATACAGACACGTAATACCTTTATCCCTCAAAATTGTAAGGGGTAAAAAAGTTGCACAAAATGCTTTTGAACTACACTGAATTTATTCTGAGTGAATTCTTTGCTTAGTTTTTCAGATACACTCAAATTTATAAAGTAAGACAAAAAAACTAAAAACGTACACATTTTGCATAAAACGTACCATGGCAATCTCAATAAACTATCAAATCAAATTGCACATTGAAAGAATGTTTCTGATATACTTTATTTAATAGATAGTTTTATATTAGACAATTCTAATTATTCTACAGTGCAATAAATAACAAAAATGAGATCTTTACTGTGGTGAACTTCAGAACAGAAGAACACAACATACACAATCAGGCATATATTGAGTATGTTGTTTTCTATTATATAATAATATAAAATCACCAAAAACTAGTTACTACACAAACTATTTAAACTGCACTGCACTGAAGAGCTGTGATTGGATGTGTTACAGTCCCTCTCCACAATAACACAGAGGCACTTCACACGCCTCACACATGAAAGGAGCTCACTTTCCACACACTTTCTTCTCCTCTGTGTGGCTTTTTTGAGCCTGATGCCCCTCAGAGATGGCAAAACGGATGTTTGGAATGTTTTGGAGAGATTTTGATACTGATTGAGCGAGTCCTAGCCAAAGGTTTATGCTGTAAAAGTCCTGGAAAGATGACATCACACCGTGATCCATGGGTAATATTTCGGGAATTTATCACTTTTACAATGTGATGAGGAAACATTCTTCATCGGAAGAGGTGTTAACACCCGCAGTGTGTATAATAATGGTTTTATTGTGTAAGCCTTTGATGGATTTTTTGTGACTTTTTACTGGTTTTACACAAACTCACTCGTGGAAAAAAATGGCTCTAAGAGGCATGTTTCAAATGTAAGTCTAACTCCTTCTGTTTATGATGCAAAAAGAATTATTGCTCTATCTATTTAAAATTTGATATGCAAATGGGGTCGCACCCGCAGATCCCTGTGACACTGAAAGGGAATAAGGGTTAGAAGAAGAATGAGTGTTGAATCTATTGTTGAAATTCCCTGCGCTGCAAATGGTTAAGTAAATTTGTATTGCAGTGAAACTCTGACGAGCATGTCTTTGTAAATTATAAATTATATAAATTATTATTTATATAAATTATTATTATATATAAATTATAAATTTTAAGTCTAACGATATTTTTCCAAGGCATATTAAGTACAGTCCGTGACAAAAAACGTATTTTGTCGATCTTTTTTTTGTAGAAACACATGCTATTACTTTAATTAACTTTTAATTAATCGATAGGTGTTACAAATAGCTCATATGAAAAGCTAAAACCCTCCTAGATTATGTTTAATGCATGCACCAAAATAAATTAGTTTCGCTGAAAAAAGATAGGTTACCTATATAGAAATGTAACAAATTTACAGCAAATACAAAAATATGGAAATGAAGCAGTGTGAGAAAATGCAATACATAGTATGACTTCCATGAGTCTGAAGGACTGCATTCATACGGTTTGGCAACGATTCATACAATTTATAGTCGTTAGACTGCAAGAAAGCAGCATCGCATGCTTCCCAGAGTTCCTCAATAATCTTTTGTTTCCATGCATCCTACCCTAGACATGCGCAATGATGTTCAAGTGTGGTGACTGAGCTGGAGCATCTTGATCTTCATCGTCTTGAAGAACTTTCATGTGGAGATGGAGCACCATCCTGCTTCAGAATTTCTCTTCTTTTGTGGCTGGGAAATAAAGATTTCTGGGTATTTTAGACTATTGATGTTGCTTTCCACCCTGAAGATCCCTTGCACACCCCCATACTGGATGTAATCCCAGACCAGATGTTTTTGTCACCAAACTTTACTGTTTTGTGGGTGAATCTCGGAACCACATGGGCTCCATTAGATCGATTAGATTCTGTTGTAATTCAACAGAACATTGAACTCAAAAATCCACCTTCTGCCACTTCTACTGGGTCCATTCCTTTAAGCAGGCTGTGAATCTTGGCAAATGCAAATTTTTCAACTGTTTTTTTTTTTGTGCAGGCTTCTGGGTACTGATTCGACCATGGATGCCATTTTGAGACAGAACCAGACCAATTATCAAATTTGAAGCGAGACATGACCATTTTTGTATGTTTGTATATCGTCACTGAATGTCTAATAAGGCCGGGTTACCAGAGTTTCACACAATTTACCTTGTAGCAGGTTTCTTAATCTTAGATTTGAACATTTTTGTAGTATGCCGCTACCGGGCATTTAATTAATGTAAAACTTGAATATTTCTATGGGACTTCTATCATTCTGCACTTTTTTACTTCATAGTATTTTGCCGACCTTGCCTCCAGGACCTGGCAGCAGAGCTTTCGTGGGAGATCGCGCTCTCCCAGCACCGAGATCTGGAGGTGAATCTCCCCTTGGACCTCCTCATCTGGGTCAATCTCTGTGAGGTTCATCCATCCATCAACACCTAAACACGAAACAACATGAGCTGAAAACAGAGATGTCATAGATCTGCCACTGTTGCTAAAACAAATATTTTAGCAGGCAATCAAGTCTCGCTGGTGGGCTACGTTCAAGGACAGTGAGGCTCCAGTTCACTCTCACTGAATCCTTACAATATTATTAAGACCCAACTTTATAGGTGAAGGTTAAACAAAAACACAAGCAGGTCTAGAAAACAAGCTTATGTTAAGCCAAGAGAATTAAAAGCATGATACAAGCTCATAAAATAAATTGCTTTTAACATCAGCTGCAGACCTGTAAAGAGCACTCAGTCACAGAATACAGATGGAAAAGCCAACCACGATCAACAGTTTTTTCTTTTACACAAGGCTTGGATCAGTCACCCAAGTACAGTTAAATCAATAGATCCATAATGGAATTATATTATTATTAAATGGATGATTTATTCCATCTCTGTGTAGTTTTTTTTTCATCTGTTGTAAACCCGTCATTACAAAGACTTTTATTGTGAAACCTTTATTTTGATAGCAGAACTTTCAAACTTTCTGTTTCCTGTCTAGGGTCAAGTGTTCACTTTCATGCAAGACAGCCCAATAATTTACAAGAGTTGGAGGCTTTTTTCCAAGAACAATGGGCTGTTCTACCAACAGAGAAGATAAAGAACCTCATCGACAACTACCTCAAGAGACTTCAGGCTATCATTGATGGGGCAATTCAAAACATTAAGAACTGGGGTGTGTAGAGTCTGAACGTTTCTGTGGTCATTATGATTTTAAAAGAGTTGTTTAAAAACGACTCACTATAATGTTTGGTGCCATCATTTAAATCTGATCAAGAAATCAAATATTTTTAGCATGTAAAATTATGAAAACAACTTTACACTGATGCTCTTCTGTCATCCTAAATCTTTCTTTAGCTCTAATTCCTTCTAGATCTGTATTTGAGTTACATCTAGGTGCAATTAAATTATTGCATAGAAACAATTTTATAACAAAGATTTGACCCGGATAAAAAGGCACCTTAAATACTGAAAACACGTCAAAGACTTGCACTTTAACTTATTTTTCTTATTTAAAAAAAAAAAAAACATTTATTCCTAATGTAGTACAATAAAGTCTTGTTTTTAGTGGTTGCTGTGTGAAATTTCCTGGTTCAGTGTAAGCTGTGGATTTGACAACAAGCTTCATGAATCTTGACAGATTTTACGATATTAATATTTAGTGCATTAATAATAAATAAAATCAAAGAATACCTTGTGGATCTGCATCTAAATGACTTTTTAACATTTTTTTAAGTTGGCCTTGTCTAATTTTTAGCACAGGACAATTGAAGTATGTTAAATTACTAAATCTTATCCAAGTGCTGTCTAGACCATGTTATATAATATTTTTAACTAAAATAGCTTTCATTACAGCGGTCATTAATTATTTATTTTATACTGTTCATTCATTCACTCATCTTCTAACCTGCTTATCAATCCCTTTTGGGGTCACAGGGCCTGCTGGTGATTATTTCCAGCGCACATCAGGCGAGAGGCGGGGGTACACCCTGGACAGGTCGCCAGTCCATCACAGGGTATTATGCAGTTCAAACATGTCCAATTATATTGGTAGCAAGTGATTTTAGAATGGCCAAAAAAAGAGTAAGTATACACTCTATACACTCTAAAAAAGGATCTATTTAGAACAAAAGTTTCTTTACACTAACAAAGTGCTAGAACAGTACCTGAAAAACCACAAAGAACCAGTGAAGCAAGAGCTTAAGGGGTGCTTAAAAGCAAAAAAATGCCATAAAGCACCCTCAAACTTGCAAGGAACCAGTGAAGAACCACAGAAGAACCTTTTTTAAGAGTGTAGGCTCCACTTTTGCATTGACTGAAAAACCGAGGTCAAGTGTCCGTACCTCTGAAAGCTCGACTAATGCGCTATCAAACACCCTCCAGTTCACAGACAGTGGTATCCTCTTTTAAATTTGAAAATGACTACTTGGCTTGTTTACTCCGTGTTTCCACTTGATTAGTATTCGAGTGCATCTCTCGTCAAGGTCCATTTTCCATGATTGCTCTGGTGACTGGCACCCAAAATAAATTGGCCTGCCAAAGGAAACCTTTCAGTTTTGGTGAAAGCGTCTGCTGCCTTCAATTTATTTTGAAAAATTGCATGTGATTATAGCGTCTGATTACACACTCAATTCACGTCCTGTCTTGCAAATCCATTTTAAAAACAAGGTGATAAAAAACACAGTGAATTTAAACTAGAATGAACAGTTTGTATAAACATAAGGTTGCTGGAACAAAAACTCCAATGAATATCAATGAATGGAACACTTTCAGTCCAGTCTTCCAACCTCTGATGTTAAATGCAGACGCAGGCTGAATCATTTGCCCTTATACAAGCAGAAAGTAAAATTAATATCTAGGATGAGAGAAAAACTGAATGCAGCATAACATTGTCTAGACGTCTTTTTTTACCAGGTATGCTAAAATAAGTTCCGGGAATTCTGTGAAGTCAATGTTTTCATTCAGAGGCAGATTTTAAACAAGATTCAAACTTTAATTATTTCAAATTGCTTGATTAAAATAATTTGCACGGATACGCACACAGTAGGCCAAAGGCTAGCAGTACCTGGTTAAAGGACCATGGTTTCCCTGTTCTTAATTGGCACCAAACTCACCTGATCTAAACACCAGAGAATATCTGGGGTAATGTGAAGAGGAAGATGCGATACGCAAGACCCAACTATCCTATTGTCTTTAGTAACCTTGTCTTTTGGTTCCTTAGTTACAGCTATAATCTTTAAAATGAAAGGAAATAAATACAGTGGTACCCTGAGATACAGATGCTTCGAGTTCCAAAATGTTCGAGATACAAAACGTCTCGCGGGAAAGTTTTTGCTTCGATATGGGAAGAAAAATTTGAGATACGAACAATTGCAAGCTGTTCTGCTCTGTAATCCACTTGTTTAGTCTGGTGTCACACTACGCTTCCAGGTCCTTGCACTCCTATCTCCCAGTGCAAAAAGGGTCTGATACGCTTCAAAACTCTTTCGAGCGAAATCGAGCGAAACATTATGTATAGATTACCAATAATGTGCTATAACAAATGTTAGAGTCAAGGTGTCGTAAAAAAATATCTTTTATAACGTGGAAAGTGCTGTTCTGTAACGCAAGTCAGAGAAACCCAGTGACGCGTTCTCAGAAGCATCTCTCCATCTGTCTCCGCTCGTGCTTGAAACCGTGATGGTGTCAGTAATTCGTGAAATATCTGGAGAAAGTTAACTTTCATACGTGTTGCCGTAATGTTTTCTGGCATCCGTTCCACCTCCTCCGACACATCACTTCACTCTCAAGGTAAGGTTTCACATTTGTGTACGTATTACGTATTTTATGTGTGTTTTATTATCATTTATTACATTAACAATGTGTAGATTTAAGGATTGAAGAAATGTTACTTGATTTTTCTCTGGTTTTCCATTTTTTTCATCTTCTTATGCTATTGTTTCTGAGAGCCGTTGCACGTATTAGGCGTTTTACATGTAAAACTTCGAGATACGAAATGTTCGAACAGGAATGCCACCCTGGTACGGATTAGTTTCGTATCTCGGGGTACCACTGTACTGTCACATCAATCTGTGTGGAATGGATGTGTACATTATACAAGTTTCACTTTTTGAATGGAATGACTGACTTCTCATGACTACGAGGTAGTAGGGTTGATCATCGGTTGCCAGGTGCTACTCATCAGACTGCGCACGTTTGCCAGATACGCGTCATCAAGCTGTGCGCATTAAATAAGTGACTCAGCCGATGAACAGGAACCTGATCAGCACCGGAGCAGTGGATGGACGTTGGGAGAGCCACTGGGCATTGCCAAAAGGGCCCAGGAGGTGCCCAGTGACCGGGTCTACAGTGTCGCTGCTGGACCAGTAAAGCCGCTGGGGCTCGGCTGGATTCCCGTCCCCCAGAGGAGTGTGCTGGGCACAGGACCACCAATTTTCTGACAAGGACTCCAGTATGTTCCCAAGCGCACTATTTGGAGGCGCCCTAGGCCAACCTGCTTACCACTAGCTCCGAGAAGCCGCTGAGTGACTCTTTTTAAACGCTTGCCTGTCCTTCGACAAATAAATCCATCATACCCAGCCAACTCTACTCATGCTCTTAATTGTTTTTTAAAAAGACGATTATGCTATTAGATAAGAGTGTTTGCCAAGGAAATCACATGATAGAGGTGGTTAGCAGGACAGAGATCTGAGCTCTCTGACACTGCACTGAACTGCCTTTTATCTTCAGCGGTGTCTACTCTTGATTGTCTTTTTCATGGAAGTTGGAGTTTCAGACCCCAGAAGTGAACAGAAGTGATTTCAAGGCATCGGAGGTTTCTACATGTACACATGCTAATTTCCCTGTACAATGAATGTGTTTTAATTGACGCGTTGTGAGTGGTTGGAGAAGATTGGCCAATCAGAGAACCGTTCCAGTAGTCCATTGGTTGACACATGTTGAAGGGAACTATTTTAGCTTTAGTTAGTAGATGCACTTTTCAATATTGACCCAAGCCATTTTGGCTATTGGGAAAGTAACATTGACAAACACCCTCTTTAGGCAATTTCCAATTTCCTAGGCCATTCTTAGTCGGCTGATTAGTTTTCTGAGAGCACATTAATCATTTGAGATGATACTCCTGTTACAAGAGATTTAGCCTTGTTACCGTAGGTTCCATTATTATCCTGGTTTTCTTTTAGTTTACTTTTATCTTGATGTTAATTCATCATATAAGTAACTGGACTTCTCTTGAACTGTAACTTGGGGTTGGTTTTTCAACAAAGAATCACTACGAACTACCAAATGTTCTTAATATAGATGCAAGCAATATTTTCAACCGATCAATCAGTGGCATCTCATTTTCCCACTAACGATTTCACCCATGTTGCATCATGGGAAACATCATATCCACACTTCTGATTCTTGCACGATGTGCTACAGTATCTGGGAAATTCTTGCTCACTGCTTTTTCACCTACTTTGATATTTCACGTAATGACTAAACAAAGCAAATGGCAACAGTGTAGGCGGACAACATTTAATCATGTATAATGTATTAGAAATGGTGATATGTCAGAAACAAAGACAAGAATACAATGTAAATTAATTTATTTCATTTTAACATTTATTTCCATCAAATTCCCTCTGCATTCCCTGACTAGTCAGCCGTTTGTCATTGGGGGCTTCAAAGAGTGATCCACTCAGAGTCCTCAGCTGGGTTCTTCAGCCCCAGGCAGAACACGAATGAGTAACAAGCCCAGACAACCCCAATGAGTCACCAATCTCTATACACCAGGTAATAGCAAACTTACTATTCTGTCCTTTGGTTTACAAGAGACCCTACACCAGTTCAAACAGTTAGGTGATGTTTTGCTAGCTCCATCAAAATTCAATTTGCTTAGAAACAATAACAGAGAAATCTGTGTGACTCATGCTGCTCTCATGTCATTGGCCAATGTTCTGTGAGCATTTCCAATTCAGGGCACTTATGAGTCAAGAACCTGAGATGATCTAGAAGTTGGATATTAAAATACCATTTGTCTTATTTTAAAAATCTCTACTTTTATCTGGATTTTACTGTCCCTGAAAACTCATTTTATCTTCCACCCTTTAAGTAGGAATAGTAAAAAAACATTTTTATAAAAAAAAATAAAAAATTATAAAATAGGATTACATTATTCTGTCATAATTTTTTTGATAGTAAAAATGTTTTACTTAATGACATTTACATTGTGAATTCTCACTGAAAGCATCAAAGCATGAATAATCACACAAGTGAAGTGTAAAATTATTCTTATTTTTTGCTTTGATTACTGTTTGCAGACACCATGACCTTCAGTTAATTGAAATGGTTTTCCAGCCAGATGCTAAACACTTCACTGAGTGTAAACCACTGTTTATATTGCCTTCTGTACCTTTGTATCTGTAACTTCACTATGCCCTTCATATGGCTCTCTCATTGCCTGCAGATAATCACAGACGTCATTTCAGTCAGAACACACACGATTGTGACAAGATACAGATAATAAAAAAATAAAATATAAATCCACATTTACAAATTTACAAAATAGACATTCTAAATTTACCAAATAGACATTCAAATGTATGAAATAGACATTCTAAATTTACAAAATAGACATTCTAAATTTACAAAATAGACATTCTAAATGTACGAAATAGACATTCTAAATTTACAAAAGACATTCAAATGTACGAAATAGACATTCTAAATTTACGAAATAGACATTCAAATGTACGAAATAGACATTGAATTTTACGAAATAGACATTCTAAATTTACGATATAGACATTCAAAATTTGCGAAAAAGACATTCAAAATTTACAAAATAGACATTCAAAATTTACAAAATACACATTCTAATTTAACAAAATAGACATTCTAAATTTACAAAATAGGCATTCTAAATTTACAAAATAGAAATTATAAATTTACGAAATAGATATTCTAAATTTATGAAATAGAAATTCTAAATTTGCGAAATAGACATTATACATTTACAAAATAGACATTCTAAATTTACGAAATAGACATTCTAATTTAACAAAATAGACATTCTAAATTTACGAAATAGAGATTCTAAATTTACGAAATAGACATTCTAATTTAACAAAATAGACATTCTAAATTTACGAAAAAGACATTCTAAATGTACAAAATAGAAATTATAAATTTACAAAATAGACATTCTAAATTTACGAAATAGACATTCTTAATTAACGAAATAGAAATTATAAATTTACGAAATAGACATTGTAAATTTACGAAATAGATATTTTAAATTTACAAAAGAACATTCTAACACAGTATATAAAAGTAAAAAATAGACATAATATATAAAATCAAAAATAGACAATAAGTAGTGCGAGAGGAAATGGGATAGTCCAGTGCCCTTTAAGTAACATCAGTGAAACATGACATTGAATCATATGTTTTCAGTAGAGACTGGGTCTGTTATCTAAAGCTCTTAAAAGCCCATAAACCTGGAAATCTCTAGTTTACGAGTTTACCAGAGATTCACGAAAAAATAATGGAATGGAAAAGAACACCCTTTTAACATCCTCAACATCACCAAGAGGTTACATTGTTTGTTCTATTTATTATTCTATTTAGTAGGGGTGTGATGAGACTTTTATCCCTTGATACAACACAGTGGGTTGATGAGAACGAGACATTCGATTTTTTTTTGTTCAATTACAAAATATATAGGAAAAATGGTATTTATTAAGTCTAACTATAGTAACCAAATTATGCTTCTCTCACACTGAAATTGCAAAGTTGAGCAGATAGGCTGAAAGTTGATTATTCTGTGTATGCCATTGTCACTTGCCAATGTAAATATAATAAAGTTATTAATCATATCTGGGATGAATGAAAGGTAGAAAGGAGAAAAGAAGTAAATGTTTCATCGTTAACTTCATCTGTACTTCAATTTAAAAGGTTGATTGGACAACAACTGTGCTCCACAAATCAGGGTTTTGTATAATAAATGTTTATGAAAACGTTAAAATAACCCAGTAAACCTAGTTCTGCAAATCTGGAAAAGTTTGCTGCTGCCGTCTCGCTCTCAACCAAAGCTGTGAGTTTCTATGGGAAGGATAGTCTACCGGCGGAGAGAAATAACCAATTTCCGATAACCGATTTTATATGAATTTAATCAACATCCGCCATGTAATCAGAGTCCAGTATTCAGATAGACCATGGTCTTAACACTTATTCATGAGGTAATCTCCAGAGACGAGCGGCTGTTTCACCTGCACTGCATCCATTCTCGCTGCACTATAAGCCCATCACATGACCGCTCACCGCAGAGCCCAAACCTGGGTTGAATTAAGAAAATTAAGTCTGAACTCAACCTGATTCGTCGGGTCCCGATGGGTTGGGGCAAAGATCTTTAACTCTACATCACACTATTGCAAGGATGTTGCTACTCGCAAGACACAACAGATCTCGTCACACCACTACTATTGAGCCATTCTCCATATTTTGTCCGTAGCAGTTTTACTATAGCTTGGCATTTATCGTTGAATACGATTGGACTAGAAGTCTTTCAGTTAAATTGACCAATGAGGTCCATTCTAACAACATATTTTGCTGCCTTGTGGGTCTAGTATCTTGATCAGAATGGAATATAGCTCCCAAAAATATCAGCTTAGCGTTTCATTTTACATTGATTTTACAGCAACTCTTATACAATGAGCCTGTCCAAAAAATGGAGTGTCCCTCCAGCAGGTGCATTATTAGTAAATTAAGAAATTAATAAATTTAGGGACGTTAGATTTTATTTAGTACTTTTTAATTGTACTTTTGCTATTAGTGTTGCTTCTGGGTGTGTTGTAAATAATAGTGCACAAGTTTCGGGTCACCTCAGCCATGTTCGCACTGGAACAGGTCCTCTGAGATATAAACATAATGTGATGCACTTAATCGGTGATCTGCCTGTTTTTATAGGCCAGGCATACTTTCAGAAGTCTGAACACAGTCCTAGCTCGGCTCAATTCATCTTGGTTAAGGAATCTCACATAAATGTGTACCATAAGCCCCAGTATGTGTACCATAAGCACCAGTAAAGTGCAATGTACTTTAAATGCAGTATATTGTATTTGCAGTATATTGAGTAATCCACTCAATATACTGCATTTGTACAGTAACTGTATTTAAACCATTTTATTGTAACTGTGTGTAGTTAACTCTATATACACAGTTTTAGAGTTCCTATTTATACACTGTAGAGTGTACAGTAACTGTCCATTTCAGAACAACTATATATAGGATGTTATACAGTTACTGTATATAAACCATTGCACAGTAACTCCATATAGGCAATGGAACAGTAACTGTATATACTTAATATCTTTATGCAGTCAGAAACTTAATGGATAGATAAGGAAGATGGTTAATAAGGAAATATGTCCCTCTTTGGAATTGGATCCCAGTCAGCAAACAAATGGTGGTATTGTTTTTAATGCGGCACACAAGACTTTGGCCATTTATTGTGGTACACAAGCATCCAATTTTGTCTTTGGGCTTTTCCCTTACAATCAGGTATTTATAAAGTTTCTCCCAACCTTTGGTGTTGTTTTTATCTGTAGATAGAGGTCGTCACTTTTTTTTATCTTGACTTTTTTTTTATAAAAACCTTGCTTTTATGGTTAACAATGTCACAAACCTTGAAATTACCCAATTTGAGATGTGTAGAAGGCATCATAATTGAAATGAGGAAGTATTTTATTCATAATATATTATGTTCTGTCTTAATACTTTTCTATGTTCTGTTCTTATATATATATCTGCTACATTACACAACTGTTTTACATTGCAGGTTTAGTGTTTCCACATAGAAGCCCTCCTTTGAGGAAGTTTGTGGCTTATCACAGCCACATGTTCACAAAGTGTTCATAGTTCAAATGTATGACTCTGACTGAAGGTCTGACTTGATTATTTGTCACAATGCAGAAGCAACTCTATCTTGATGATCACAAGACATTCCAGGCTTGTTCTTTAAATTGATTTCCAATTTGAAGGGAGTATGTCAACTCTTACCTTGAGGTTTAGCTGTGAGAAGCTCTTTACTGATCGAGACCTTTCCAATGACATCATCTCGGCTGTGAAAAGAGCAGTTTTTAGGAAGTGAGTAACCATTGAGAGTAGTCTTACAGTACAGGAAAAAATACACATTTTTACAGTGAAGAGCATACATGGTGCTTCCACATGTGTGTTACTTTAATAATACACTGCAACACTAGCTGCATTTAAATCCACCTAAAAAAAAACAACAGGATGGAAACACAGAGATGTGCATACATTTAAAAAAATATGCATAACCAATTCTCAACACAACTGAAACTTTTTATCCCATAAGAAAAAAATGTGCAAAAACAAGAGTTTTTCTGTCAGAACTGGGGCGCGATGGGGCAGCTTTAAAGGATTAATCAATGGACCGATTTCATCACACAACATCTGAAATGTTGTTTTGGTCGTTCTATAATTCCTAAACCAAAGTCTGTCATCAAAGAGATGTCTCATCAATTTTCGAGATCATCACCTCCCAGAATTGTCTCGACTGGCAGCGTTCCCAAAGAGCAGTCTCTACCTCCAAAAGCAAGACGACTTGACTGCGTTTCATCTACATGTTCTATGACGCAAGAAAGTCATATGATAAAGCTTTCTAACGCAGCAACTTCCCTTTTCCTTTTGATGTTTGGCACCAGTTTATCAGGAAGTGGATGTAAACTGTGCTTTCTTCTAAAGATTTTATGGGATATTCCAGTTTTGTGCATAAATTGAATTCACATCTTTGGATGGAAACAAGGCTACTTTATAATTTCTCTTTATGTCTCTTTCATAACGCACTGAATACTTCAGGGCCAAAGTGGTTGAAAGAAACTAAAATTGAATCGTGTGACAACAGTTAGGAATCCCTGGTCTGTGCCAATTTGTCCCATGTCTTCACCAGTTAGATTTATCCTTTTTCTCTGTTTCCACTGACTTTTTGTAAGTCCTTGTTTTCGTATGTTTCCCTTGCTCCTGTATTTAGTAAATTTTGTGGTTTTGTTTTGTATTCTTGGAAAGTTGTATATAGTGCAAGGAGGTGTCATCACATAGGTTAGAGCAGCCATTTTGTTTTTGTTTTTTTCCATTTGGAGTTGCAATTGGCTTTGTTACACGTCTTGTCAGATAAATATAAATACAAATATTTGTTTTAAACACCAATTTTTAACAAATTCGTTCTTGGCAATGGCATATATTACAGCATTAAAACAATTACATTGGAAATGATTACATCGCTCTGAGTCGCTCTGTTTAGCGAGTAACCATGGCAATGGTGGCATCACTCTATAAATATGGGGGACACTCTAAACTATAAAATCTAATCTAGTGCTTTACTCATACAGTACATGACAAAAAGACTGAAACAAAAAGCCAACATGAATCCCTTATATAACATAACGTTCCAACATAGCTGCTACCAGGAGAATGTTTTCCCACAGCTGGAAAACTTTTGGGGGGACTCCTAACTCCACCGGTCCCTAATGTCAAAGGAAACTTTGTTGCCAAACTGTGAGTTGTGTGTCTGGTAGACAGCCAACGAGGGTCTCTTACGAAAACAGAGAGACTACCAAAGTGAAGAGCGAGATGAGCTGAGGCAGGAAGCGAAAGATGTCATAAAATTTGGACAAAACCACAAAACAACAAAAGCTAGTCAATGACTGAGCAAAGTCTGGAGTTGAGCACAGGAATGCACGGTGTGGTTGCTGACCAAGAAAACTCTGATGCACATCCAAGCCAGAATGAAGTTTGGTCTTGGGGAAAAGTGATGCATACATAGACTCTCGTGTCTTTACTCTTATTTTTGGCCATAGAGATGTCTATGTTTGAAAGAGGAAAAGGTATTTTAACCGCAAGAATAGCGAAGTGTTGTAAGGGTTGAATGATACATGAAAAAGGAAGACTATGAGAAGATTTTGAAAGAAAAGACAGACTGCAACACAACTTGGTTTTCAGCAAGTGAGTCTACATGACAGCCCTGCAAAAAAGCAACCCAAGAGGAAATCTAGTGGAGCTTGAGAGATCTGCTCAGGAAGAGTGGGCTGTTATTCCTCAGGAGACATGCTTGAGACTTGTTGAGAACTACAGCAAATGACTGTTTTCAAGCAAAAGAGAATCAAGATCGACCATAAACATCAGAGGGATAACCAGCTCTTGGTCATACATTTATTTATACACTATAGTCTTCCTTAATCAACTATTATGTTGGGAAATATTGCACAAAAGTGCAATTTTACAAGGGGCATGATAATTAAAAGTGAATATACAGTATTATGAGATACATTTACATGCATTTGGCAGATGCTTTCATCCAAAGCGTCTTAGATTTGAATGAAAAAACAAATTTGTTTACTTGTCAGTTCTTTTTTAGATTTAGTTATTTTCCCCAAAGGCTTCTTGTCATTGTTGACTACAGTATTTTAAAAATGCATTCCTCACCATGTGTGCAAGCAGATGAAAACGGTAATAAAATACTACACAAAAATGAAAGCTCTACTCAAAATCCAGGTTTAAGCTCCATGTGGTCTTCTTCATGTCTGTACGTAGATTAGGAAACAGGATCAAACCTGAGAGAGTCTTCATCCAGCACATAAAAGGACACCGTACGGAAGTATGGTGGAAGATGGACTGTGTATTCTTCACCCCAAAATGGAGAAAGTGTCTTCCATATTGTTGCGGTTCTGAAAGAAAAATAAAGAAAATGTTAAAAAAATAATATTATCTTAATTAACTTAAGAGTCATGACATGTTGAGCCTTTTAGTGTCTTTTATAGTGATTTCTAAGAGAAGATTTTGTTTCTTTTAAAAACTGGTTTCATTCACGCCATTGTCTAACAGACTCTGATGTGACAGACTGTGAACAAGGCATTTTTACTTTTTATCATGTTTATAATGTTTTTACTCACAAATTAAAGCATTGAAAGCACCTTTTATTTCATTGAAAATTGAATTGTTTATTAAACATATGTTAAAGTGAGTTACATGGAGGAAACAGCCAATGTTCACAACCGGGGCGCCACTGAACACGGTCACAACTCGTTTAACAAAAATTTATTTCATTTATTTATTTACTTGTTTCAGTCAGCGGCTCTGCTGATGCTTTATTTAGCTGAAAAACCATGTAATATATACAGTTTTTGAATTATTTCAGTGTTTCTGATTCAATTTAGGCAGTGCAGCGTGAGGCAGAAACTGTGGATCAGCCAATAAAAAAAAGTTTTCTAAAATTTCTTTAATAAAAAATTAAGAGTTCAGTATTGAAGTTGCTCGTAATGAATCACTCTAATCTCCCTCATATCTACCGTCACACAGTAACTTTCATACACGTAATGAATATGCAAATCAGTTACTTGGGGAGTAGTTCTCAGCTCATTTCTGAAATAAACCTGGGATAGAAAATGAAGAGACTGAATGTGATTTTAATTACAAATAGAGACTTTTTGAGTAAAATAATCATATTTCTCATACAATTAGACTAATGTGAACAGCATATTATTCAAAATAAAACAATGTCATGACCTCTTTATTTCTAACTATGTTTTTATATTTTCATCAGTTTGGTTCACTTTAAGCTGTAAATGTTATCCTGTGTTAGGAAGTGTTACAATACTTCATAATTCTTTAGCAGCAGTGGTGGACAAAGTACACAAAGCAAGTACTTGAGTCAAAGTAGAGATAGGTAAAATATTACTCCAGTAAAAGTACTCCTTTCAGAATTTCTCTTGAGTAAAAGTACAAAGTATATGCCTTAAAATTTACTTAAGAATATAAATTACTATGGTTTATTTACTATGATAAATTACTATGATTTATTATGCCTATAATACACCATTATCAATTTTATCAAGACTCTTGCTCAAACAATCTGCAAAAAGACTTTGACTCTCATGAAGTTGACACTAATTTAAATGAACATGAGCTCAAAACCTTGAATTTAAATGTCTTTCAGAACCAAAGAATTAACACGTTTTCAGAAGAGGCCAAGTTTAAGTTTCATGAAAAAATAAAAAAAAATATGGCTAAATTATAAAACACAGGCTCACAAGTTTTCTTTTACTATATTGTTCCTAAATATCTCTGTGTGTAAATATAACCTGGTTGCATAAGATTACCGTAAAATAAACTAGTTTCGGGAGTTTTTTTCCATAATTTATTATGTCAAGTGCGTCTCAAAAAAACAATACATTCGTGCCAAGTAGAAACCTCCAATCGCCAACCAAAACAATTCAAAAGAGAGTGTGAGCTTTACCCTGACTGATGGCTTACGCATGCTTCTGCAATTAAGTTTTTATCTACTCATAAACAAAAAGAAACAACTGATTTCCCAAAATGTAGCGGAGTAAAGAGTAAGATATGTGACCATTAAATGTAATGAGGTTAAAGTAAAAAGTCTCCCAAATTAAAATACTTGAGTAAAGTATAAAAAAGTTTTTACTTTTACTTTTAGTTAAGTACAGCAACGAATTACATTTACTTTGTTACTGCCCTACATTGATTAGCAGATGAAAATATGAATAAGAAGAGGCAGTTAAGATTAGGCAAAACTTAAACACTGAAGATGACAAACAAAGATTTAAAACATATTTACAATGGGCACTTTCAACATTATAGAGTTATTTTCTTCTAGGCCAGTTAACATAAATTTTACAGGTGAGAGGTGGATGCTTCGCTAAGGGCCTCAACACAGCGATCCAAATTTTCAAAGTGCAACGTTCTTTGATTTTTTAGCTGTCGTCATCTTGTTATTGTGGAGTACACCACAAACGCTATCTTCAGGCAGGGAGTGTCATTGCATCCATATTTCCCTGACCCAGATACAGAGAACCCTATTGAGAAGCATCCAAAGACATCAGGTTTGGTGTGTAGAGGCTTTTAGATGTAACGTGATGAGGTCTGAATTTCTCTGGCCTTCGTGAGAGCGAAAGACGCTCTGACACAGAAGTCCACTGGAGATTCAGGCTACATTCTGTCGTAAGCTTTAGCAGAGATGCCAGCACTCTGGAAGCAAAGGCTCTGGCTCTCCTGACGTTTTCCAGCCTCCCTTCACTCTACATCTCAAATTCGTTTACGCTGGTCCCAAGCCCGGATAAATAGAGAGGGTTGCGTCAGGAAGAGCATCCGGCATAAAACATACCAAAAACCAAATATGCGAGTCATCAAATCGAATTTCATACCGGATCGGTCGAGGCCCGGGTTAACAACGACCGCCTCCGGTGCTGTTGACTTACAGGGTGCCGGTGGAAATTGGACTACTGTTGATCGAAGAAGGAGAGGAGGGAGAAGGATTCGTCGACAGAGAGAGAAGAGGAAAGGCAGGAGTATAGATCTGAGAATAGGGACTCTTAATATTGGTACAATGACAGGGAAGGGTAGAGAGCTGGCGGACATGATGGAGAGAAGGAAGGTAGATATTCTGTGTGTGCAGGAGATGAGGTGGAAGGGTAGCAAAGCTCGTAGTATTGGAGGGGGATACAAACTGTTTTACTATGGTGTGGATAGGAAGAGAAATGGGGTAGGAGTGATCCTGAAGGAGGAGTTTGTAAGGCATGTTTTAGAGGTGAAAAGAGTGTCAGACAGGGTGATCAGTTTGAAGTTAGAAATTGAAGGGGTGATGTTGAATGTAGTGAGTGGTTATGCTCCACAAGTAGGCTGTAAGTTGGAAGAGAAGGAGAGATTTTGGAGTGAGTTGGATGAGGTGAT
>SRMA01025970.1:56911-212922 GCA_007224835.1 Danionella cerebrum
AAGGCCCTGGGGAGAATGAAGAGTGGAAAGGCTGTTGGTCCAGATGACATACCTGTGGAGGGGTGGAAGTGTCTAGGAGAGACAGCAGTGGAGTTCCTTTCTAGGTTATTCAACAGGATTTTAGAGAGTGAGAAGATGCCTGAGGAATGGAGGAGAAGTGTCCTAGTGCCAATCTTTAAGAACAAGGGTGATGTGCAGAGTTGTAACAACTATAGAGGCATAAAGTTGATGAGCCAAACAATGAAACTTTGGGAAAGAGTAGTGGAAGCTAGGCTAAGAAGAGAAGTGGATATTTGTGAGCAGCAGTATAACCAGGAAGAGCACTACTGATGCAATTTTTGCTCTGAGATTGTTAATAAAGAAGTACAGAGATGGTCAGCAGGAGCTGCACTGCGTCTTTGTGGATTTAGAAAAAGCGTATGACAGGGTGCCGAGAGAGGAGCTATGGTCCTGTATGAGGATGTCAGGAGTGGCAGAGAAGTACGTCAGAGTAGTTCAGGATATGTATGAGAGAAGTAAGACAGCAGTGAGATGTGCTGTAGGTCAGACAAAGGAGTTCAAGGTGGAGGTGGGGCTACATCAAGGATCAGCTTTGAGTCCGTTCATATTTGCTATGGTAATGGCCAGGTTGACAGATAAGGTCAGGCACGAATCTCCATGGACAATGATGTTTGCAGATGACATTGTGATTTGTAGTGAGAGCAGAGAGCAGGTGGAGGAAAACCTGGAAAGTTGGAGGTCAGCTCTAAAAAGAAGAGGAATGAAAATCAGTCGAAGTGAGACAGAATACATGTGTTTGAATGAAAGAGAGGGAAATATTTTTTACCAATTCAAGCCAATTTTGCAGGTTTCTTGCTACTTTGTGACAGCATAGGATTATAGTACAGAGGTCTACAAAAAGCCTTCAACCTGATTGTGAACATTTTCCCTATCAGTTGTAAGGAGGTCCATAAGTTGATCCAAAAACGGGTTTCAACCAAAGATCAAAGTTTTCATAAGAGGAACAAGGACTGAGCACTTCCCGCCTTCTGACTAAATACTTTTCTGATCCAAGTCCCCTCCTACGGGAGGGTCTAGTTAAAATGTAAATCAGACTGCATGTTCGAGAGACCAAAGAATCAAAAGAACACATCAAATAAGTTGTGTCTTTCAGAGGCAGACACCATTGTTGATTAAAGGAATGTTAATCACATGTTAATCCTTTTAGAACCTTTGCAAGACAAAAGTTTTTTGCGATTTTTACTGGATTTCTACACATCCACTAGTGGAAAAAACAGCTCTAAGAGGCATGTTCCATACTTCATATGTAGGAATTATTGCTCTATGTTACATGGTTCTTGTTTTACCGGCATTTAAACATTGATATGCAAATGGATCGCAAGCGCTCTCATAGTTCCTAAAGGGTAAAGTCAATCATTTTATGGCCCATTTAAACCCCCCTCCCCCAACCACATAGAAAAAAGCGATGTGACCACAAGATCAACAGCTACACAGGGCTAAAAAAGTTGTCACTGAGATTTTGACACTTTTAAGAATCAAAGTCAAGGAATTCTTCAGCATATCCTTGTTTATGCTTTGAAAAATATTGACTGTAAACTGTACTAACGACTTCAGAACAGCTGTCTGTGAGAGGGAGATTAAAGGAGGAGCTCTGTTTACACAATACCTCTCATCTCCGCTGTTGATTGCATCTACACATGCACTACTTCCTCCTGACTGTCACATCCGCACCTTAATCCTGCTAATTTTGTGCAAGATACAATGGCACGTCTGCCATATTCACTCGATGGTCCAGCATCAGAGGAACGCTTTGTTTAGTATGACCTTCAAGATGCTGCAAAGTGTATAGGTTCAAAGCAGGTAATGGCACAGGGGGCTTTTAATGATAGAACACTGATTAAATTAGTTCAGCTTCACAGAAAATTTAATTTCTAGCCTGTTTGGTTTAAGATAAATCAGTTATTATAGTCTTTAAAGCAACACATACCAGTAAGACCACATCTCAAATTGAAATGTCAGATGGGAAAAACATTCTTACCTTATAATTGCTTCGTTATCAATTTTCACGATGCAATACGGATCACTGCTTCCAGTTCTGTGGGAGTAATGAACAAACAGGTTAGAGGGAGCAAACACATTTTGGGCCTCAGGATCAAATTACAAGATTAGAAGCAAATTACAAATTTAAGTACAACAAAATCACACTTTTGTGGATCATTCAAATCTGATAAAAGGTTTTATTATTGATCCCCTCAATATTTGTAATGAACACTTGACATGAGGAGACAGAAGATCTATAGACTTGTTAAAAAAACCTAGATATTTAGTATCATTTCTTAATATATGTGCATTTCCTATATGCTTTGAGTTACGAAATGTTCGAGATACGAAAGGTCTCGCAGGAATTTTTTCTATTTTACAATTGACGTCATGACGTCACATTGCGCTTCCGGGTTCTGGCGCTCCTATCCACCAGTGCAAAAAGGGTCTGAACACTTCAACAACACAGTGAAACATTATGTATAGATTACTAATAATGTGCTATAACAAATGTTTGAGTCAAGGTGAAAGAAATAACGTTTATGACGTGGAAAGTGCTGCTCTGTAGCGCAAGTTAGAGATAGCCTGTGACGCGTTCTCAGAAGCGCTCTCTCTCCATCTGTCTGCGCCTGTGCTTGAAACCATGTTGGTGTTCGTTATTCGTGAAATATCTCGAGAAAGCTAACTTTCATACGTGGTGCCGTGTTTTCTGCCATCTGTTCCATCTCCTCCAACACACCGCTTCACTCAATGTAAGGTTTCACATTTGTGTACGTATTATGTATTTTGCTTGTGTTTTATTCTGTTTTATTGTCATTTATTACATTAACAATGTACACAATTCAAACACAAATCAGAGGGATTAAAGTAACACCACCAAACAATTAAAACTAAAGTAAAGACTGTTAAAGATAAATATATATCTATAAATGTATTTCTGATAAAGATGCAATAGTGCATTAGAACCAAACTCACTGTTCAATACGTACATCGGTTTTTAACCACGGTTCAGCTTAGCAAATTGTAATTGTAAAACGTTATTTAGCTAAATCAAACATCAAGACACATCTACAAAAATGATCACTTTAAATTAAAAAAACAAAATCAATAATTGTAGCAAGGTGGGCATGAGCTTCTTCAGCAGCGGGCGGATTAATGCAGGAAGAGAGGGATTTAAAGCAGTCAAAAGGTCCTGAAAGAGCTGTCTGAAGACGACGCAGAAGAGTGCATGTGTTTCATATGATTCCTTTTGTATTATAACATCTGATAAAAAAAAATCGCTGCAACACGGACATATTTTTGTTTACCTTTTTTTTTCCATCTTTGTCAGCAAAGCCAGCAAAAATGTTGACTGTGTCTCCTCACAGTGCTGACAATTCCATCACTGGCTGAGTGAAACATTTGAAGTCCCACCCTCCTCTAACTTTAGCGCTCGCTGATTGGATATTTACACAAAGGAGCCGTTCATTGATTGGATATTTGCTCAAGGAAATGCATTTCCTTCCCTAATATCTTCTTTTTCACTTGCGTAAACTAATAATAATACAGATATTCATTACCGGAGGGTGTACTGAACAATTTGGCATAAAACAGAGTAATGTGGCATCCCTAATTTATACATAATGCATATTCTAGCTGAGGATATGAGGTTTGCCTTGTTTAAACCTCAGACATTTGATGAGTGAGCACCAAGTGAATGAGTGAGAACCATGGCAAGAACCGATTGCAGCAGCCGATGATTCTGAAAAGAGATTTAAAAAGATTTCCAAAGATTTTACAGCTGCTGATGTAAAATTGCTGCCTCTACAATAAGAAATAGACTATAGAAATGTAAGTTCCATGAGAGGATGTGCAAGACGGAAAACTGCTCTTTAAAAGAAACATCAGGGCCAGACTGAAGTTGCCCAGAAAGAATGCTGACGAAGATCAAGACTTGAAGACAGAATAATATTCTTTTGATGAGTGCAATGTTGAACTTTCTAGACACCAGAAATGAGTGTTTGCAGTAAATCAAAGGAAGCCTTCCAGAAAAAAAGAACCTCATACCAAGTGTGAAGCATTGAGGTGGAAGTATGATGGTCTGGGGCACAACAAATTCCTTGTCTACCACAACAAATTTCTTATGTGGTTGCAAATGCAATAAACATCTTTCTGATTCTGATTCTCCTTTGCTGCAGCAGACCCTGGCCAACTCACCATAATAGAATCCACCATGAATTCTACGTTGTATCAGAGTGAACTTGAGGAACATCTGAGACCATCTGTCAGAAAGTTAAAGCTGAAGCCGAACTGAGCCATGCAACATTACAATGACCCAAAACCTAGCAGTAAATTAGCCAAAGACTGGCTTGAAATTATGAAACGGAGAGCCCTGGAACGTCCCATTGAGATGTTGAGGGGAGACTTGAAACAGGCTGTACAAGCAAGAACCCCAGCACACATCTCACATCTGAAAGAATTCTACATCAAGGAGCTGGGAAAACTTTCCTCAGATTGATGTCAGAGACCGATGGATGGCTCCCTGCAGTTATTTCAGCCAAAGGGGTGAATACTAGCTGTGAGGGAGTAGGCTGTCCTAACTTTTTCCACTTGAATAATAATTTCATTATATTACTTTATTGCAAACAAATAAATCTTAGAGTATAAATATTACGAAATACCAAATAAAATTGTCAAATGGTGCATGTTTTTTTTTTTTTTTAATTATGGTCACAACAATCTTTGATTTAATTCAATTAATGTTCATTCACCACATTTTGTTTATTAAGGAAAATAAAAGATTTAAATGATACTGGTATGTTCTTTATTGAGAGTATATGTTTGTGAGTGTTATCAGAGTAATGTGAGGTAAAGTAAGGGAACGGGTCTGGGAATCAGGTGGTGTGGCTCGGCAGTTGAACCACACGCTATCATGCTGAAACCCCCTGCACCTGGAGGATAGAGAGAGAGATTGTCTGAAGAGGAAGACAAGAGATTCCCCTCTGCCTCTCTGATCTGCTATCGCAATGGTGTTCATTTTATGAGCTCTCACTGTCACTTGAAAGTGAAATGAAATGATGTTATTACTATTAATAATAATAATACATTATATTTAAAGAGTGTTCAAAGCTCTCAAGGTCACCATTCAAAGACACAAACAAAAAAATGTAGAGTAAAAACAAGTTTATTTGTACAGTACATTTTGTACACAAAAGCGGGATTACAATTACGAAATGTTTGAGATATGAAAGGTCTCGTGGGAAAAGTCTGTTAAGTCTGACGCCGTGCTGTGCTTCCAGATCCTGGTGCTCCTTTGATAAAGTGATAAAGGGGGCTGAAATGCTTTAAAACACTTTAAATCAGTTTTAAATCGAGCGAAACATTATATATAGATTACAATAATGTGCTATAACAAATGTTAGAGTCAAACATAGAATAAAATAGAAAGAAATGCAGAGCTAAAATATAGAATTGGGTGCTCAGTTGGCAAAAGCTTAAATCTTAACAGGTGTGTCTTGGCACCTTTGATCTCATCTGGAAGTTGGTTCCATCTGTGGGATGCATGGTAACTAAAAGAGCATTTGCCCTGTTTGGCATTAACCCGTGGTAGTTCTCTGGTTTGTCACTGAGCATGTCTGTCATGTAAAATCATCAGATTTTTTTCACATAAAAAACTATTTACAATTTAAATCGCTATTTTTTTCACCCCTATTTACAATCAATCTGCAGAATTCCTGCGACGTGGCGTAGTGGCTAATGCATATGTGCATTTGCACAGGGTTGACGAGACTTGGTGTAGAACTGGGAAAATTTGTTTAGACTTTCTAGTTTTGGTTGGAATCTAAGCTGCTGCATTCTGCATGGAGCAATGTTTCTTAGATGGTAATAAGCCGAATTAGTCATTGTTTTGACGTGACAATTGAAACATCAGAGTATAGAATAACCTCAAGATTCCTGACCTGATTTAATGTCATCAGGTCCTTGGCCGTGAAATAAGCATTAACCTTAACAACCTCGCTTTTGATTCTGAATGCAATGACTTCAGTTTTGTCTTCATTTAATTGAAGTAAGTTATTTGCATCAAAAATAAGAAATGATTAAAGGACTTTTTAACATTTTTCATTTATCTGACATTCCAATCACAATAAATAAATATTTAATTATTTGATTTTTTTATGTGAATTAAATCCAAATTCAAACCCAGTGTTTGAGCTCACTCTATTTATCAAACTCTTCTCAAAATCCCTAATCAATGATCATTTTCCCAGAAAACAAGTGTTTGTACTCCCTGTGCCCAGGTGCTGATTGTGCACCAGCTGCTTGATTATAACGAGCCAAATTAAACCAGTCTGAAATCAACTAATCTTCTGCAGAGGCTGAGCAATCATTGGAGGATATCCAGGGGAAGCCAGAAAGCTGCGTAGTCATTACTGAAGCTCAGCCAGGGCAAGTGTGAATAAAGAGAGACGCTTGTGGGGAATGTGTGCAAGCTGTTGCCGGTTGGCAAAGTCAACACAGCGTCAGTACAAACACTCCACGCAACATCTGCTCACCAGCAAATTTCACAGAGTGACCAGTGTTTGAATCTAATCATACAAGGAAGTGAGACTTGACTCTAGGCTAGTGAATCACCTTTTCCTTGAAAAGACATGACATGGAAGACCTCAGAAACCAGTTTTCCCAAACCAATAAAGACCTCACAAATCAGTTTTCAAAAACTATTGAAGACCTCACAAACCAGTTTTCCAAATACAAGGAAGAGCTTACAAACCAGTTTTCACATACCACGGAAGACCTCACAAACCAGTTTTCATAAACCATGGAAGACCTCACAAACCAGTTTTTACAAACCACGGAAGACCCCACAAACCAGTTTTCACAAACCATGGAAGACCTCACAAAACATGTTTTGGCACAGATTGCAGGAAACAGAGTTTTTACATAAATAAAAAAAAAATGTAAATCAATTTGGCACCAGATTCATCGTTATTCTCTATACAATAATTTATATCAATATTTTCCAGGGAAATACAACCTAGTTTAGTGAGAGTAATAAAAAAAATGTCCCGCACAAATAAGATTGAACTCATGCGCTAAAGCAGGGGTCAAGGAAAGCTTATTAATAAGCTTCATATACTACATACTATACAAAACAAAGAAAACCATTGTGGGAAACCCTGACTAACTAAACTCCTCGGAAGGAGTAAATCTAAACTGGAAAACAAGAACAAACTTGTTTTCATATACCGGTACATATACAGAAGAAAAGTACAGCTCACTTAAAATAATCAGATTAGGAAATATGATGGAATAGACATCGGTGTGTAAAATCAATAAATTGTCAATGATCCTGTGCTGAGGGCAATCAGAACGATTATGAGAAAATTACACAAGAATAAGCAATACAAACTAATTGTGGAATTGTTTGCTGGCTTTTACAAAGTTTTGGTGTGTTCCACACAGTAATGACGTATGCAGGTGAAGATTGTTTCTGCCCAATTACTTAGCTCCACTGACGAGTGGAAAAAAACACCTTGGCATGACTTAGTCTGGTTTCAGAACCCTGTTTAGATGAGTACAAAAAAAGTCCCGCTGAAGGCTGCAAAATGCAGTGGAACGTCCCCCAAAAACTTGGCGAGTTGAGTTACAAAATAGGTCTGTAGAAAAGTGACGTAAGATCTAAGCTGGTTTCAGACTGCATGAAATTAGCCCCACTAACTGCCCAGAATCGTATTGACCGGTCGATCACGATCTACGTAATGAGCACCCATGTTCTAAAGATAACAGATAAACCAGATAAATGAACGTGGGCACTTTTTTTTACCTTGTCTTATCCCAATCAAAAGCCACCACACGGGGGAGTAGATGCTGCATTTGAGTTGGACAGTTTTGTCTTCTCCAGGGGAGTGAACACCTGATGTGGTGTCCTCTGGATTGAAGCAGTGAATGTATATAGTTCTTTATTAGTTGTTTTTCCCACAGACCAGTTTACATTATTAACATCAGGACAAGGAGGTGTTAGAAGGAAAGGGGGGAGTGGATAAAAGATTGGGAAAGGTGAGGGGGAAAGGTTCAAGAGTGAGAAGGATAGGAAGAATATCTGCCACCCGCACAGCCCCCTTGGGGGGCAGCCAAGAGACCAGAAGAGGACAGGGTGGGGGACTGCACCAGGTGCAGCGCAGCAACCTCCCAGCCATACCCCAGTCCCAAACACACCCTGACCAGCAGCCCTAAACCCCCCAACCCCACCCTACCCAGTCATCCAACCATTCACCCATATGTCCACCCATCCAGGCACTCACATTTTTAAAATAATCCCAGTCTTCTGCTTCAGTCTGGCACAAGTGACTTTGAAACCATTGCCCAAATTATCTGCCATTCTGTGTAAAGTCATGACATATTGATTACACTGTTACTGATCCACTGCGCAAAGTGAATTCAGGAATGACTCGATGCTGCCTCAGAAAGTCTAAACCAGTGGTGCTCATTGCGTCGATCGCGGAGGTGCTACCGGTCGATCGCGGGGTGAAATTGAAACAATATCAGCCGATCATCCATCCCATCACAGTTCAGTAAAGTTAGCTGCAGATTCACGGATTCGGTTTTCTCTGATCAATAGCTCGAGACCAGAATGTTCTTAGTAAACAAATAATACCTATTTTTAATCTGTGTTATGTAGCGGACGAACTACAAAACGTTTTTAATCAAAACAAGTTTCCCTCGGCATTCGCAAAAACACATTACCGTCTATGAACAACCCGCTGACATGGAATCGCTTAGGGACCGTCTGCAAATTACCAGATCCAAAATATGTTTTACCCAGAATACGCTTCATAACTTCATTCTAAATTACTCTATTACAACCAAAATCAAGCAACACGCCACTCCTCACCTGCATATTGTACTGCATGACTTTGTAAATGTAAATATTTATTAGAGCATCATTTTTATTCTTGATTATTTGGATCAAAGCTCAATTGCTCCCATAAAAATCACTCTATTACCATCAATTCAGGTCACACACAACTGTTCTAATGATTGAATTCAGTGCAAGTCATCAGATTAAACTCACGTTATTACAAAAAATGTAAATAATTACTTATTATGTGTGTTTTGTCAATTCTCAATAAAGTTAAAAATAATTGTTTGTTGATTGATGTTTTACATTTCTGTAGCGGGTAGATCACTTTGACTTGGTCATTTTAAAAATAGCTCGCAAGCTGAAAAAGTGTGAGCACCCCTGGTCTAAACGGACCTGTGACACGACTGCTCTGACAATCGTGCAGTCTAAACCTGGCTTTACACAGTAAAATCCTAAGAGTTAAATTAACTCTACTCGGAGTATATTTGGTCCCACTCTATATAGAGTTAAATCGACTCTGAGAAAGAGTAATTTAATAATCTATTTCTTCATATTTTTCCAAGTCTGCATGGAAAATGCAAACTAAATATTAACTATTCAGAGAGGGACCAAGTCCACTCGAGAAAGAATAAAAACAGACAAAAATAGACTGTTTAGTTCAAATAGACTTATTTAAATAACTCTCCTTCAGAGTTGGTTTAACTCTATATAGAGTGGGACCAAATACACTCTGAGTAGAGTTAATTTAACTCTTAGGATTTTACTGTGTAGGAATGAGTTTAGGATGGAATGAAAGAAATTTCACACTCAATCCTGGAGCATCACCCACAAGATCATAACCCAAACACAAGCCATTCCCACAACAGTTTTGTACACAATATTTTGTGGGATAAAGTTTAATTTAATCAGACGTGACATTGCACTGACATAATTCATCCTAGTGATGCGTAACGAGCTCTCCCAGGAGCTCCGTGAGATGCTTGGACTTGGAGACCCCATGAGGATTGGTCTTAAGTAGATTCGTTTAGTTTTGAGAAAGGTACAGACGAGTTTGGTGAATACTTGTTCGTGAGTGGACTGCTACATTACAGTCATAGATTAGATTTCCAGAGCGCACACCTGCATCAACTGAGCCCTGGTTGCGCAAGCGGTATTGGCGAGAAAAATGCATACCAGTCAAGCTGTCCAAAGGAGGGCTTTGAGTCCCGGGAGAGACGGAATCCTGCAGGACCCCCCCCCCCCCCACCCCACGTACACACACACTAAATGGAAAAAAGACGTCGTGAAGGGGAGTTTTCAGAACAGATGAACAGATCAGATTTTCTACTTATAAAGGGGAGGTCTAACTAGGATGATTGGGAGGCCTGGCTGATTATCTGCTGGTGCTACCCCCGAAACTTGTCTAGCAATGTCACTTGTGGTGATTGGGCTAATTATGACAAGCTCCACCTCAATTTGTCATTTAAAAAGGCCATTTATGCTTATCAATGGTTTAGTAAAAAAATCACTGACTAAAATGTTATGTTTTACAGGGTCATAAGTTTTAAGCTTTGTTTTAACAATTTTCACACTGTTTTGACCTTGTCTTTCCTTTTTTTGGGAGGATTTATAAATTTCAATTAGGGGTGTAACGGTACACTAAAATCGTATTCGGTTCGGTTCAGTGTCTTGGAGAGCTCGGTTCGGTACAAAACAATAAGAACTTACATAATCTTTATTTTGAAAAGCTGCCAATACACAATAGAATTCTTGCATAAAATAAATAAAAGTGACACATTTGGGTGATATTTTAAATAAATTGCACTTTTTATAAGGAAATACACATTTTTTTAAATAAAAAATGAAATACTGCAACTAGTTAGGACCTGAAAACTTTTAACACTAGCAACAGCTTCAGCTTGTATATCAACAAAACTAACTATTCAAGTTTTAGGCTAAAAAGATTAACCTATCCACATTTTCTGAAGAGAGCACAGATCTGGTTGCAGTGACAATATCTCCAGCAGTAGAAAATGTTAGATGTGTTGCCTGCCACAAACCCGATCTCCGTGGAACAATGTCGGCATACAACTTTAAATTTATCCACTCGTCTATCCCCGTTATGTATTTTAACAAAGAAGCCAAAGTGTTCCCAACAGGAGACCGTAGTGAGGTGTTTTCAAGGTCTGGCTTCTCTTTCTCTGTCCATTTCTCACAGCTACCCGCCGTGCACCTCTACTGTGCTTCACTCAATAGCGTCCGTGCGGAAACTCGCCTAGGAACATTGTTCAGCTGCGCTTAATATCGCGCTAATAATACATTTATATAATTTAATAAAAATACCGAATACCGAAACGGTACGCAAGTGTACCGAACCGAACAGGCCGTACCAAAATGGTTCAATACATCCCCGTGAACTGTTACACCACTAATTTCAACACTTAACGAGTGATGAGTGATTGTGTGTGTTGCCCTGTGATGGACCGGTGAACTGTCCAGGGTGTACCCCCACCTCTCGCCCCACCTCAGCAGACCCCTAACACCCCAAAAGCGAGCAGGAAAATGAAAGAATGAATGAATGAATAATAAAAAAAATGTGTGTCTTATATGGACAGAATGTCATCTCAGCTGCAGTGGTGATCTAACTCACAGCCGCCACACTACTTATTCCTTCATTTACTACAGTATGTAAACAGCATCAGTGTCAAAGATAACCATTACATTCCCTTGACAACAGCACAGTCTTCCTGGATTTCGAAGTGAACACATAAGTTACCTCCTTTTCTCTTCAGAGTTTTACCATTCCTTCAGATGGAATAGTCTCAACTAACTATTTTGCACAGCCAAAGTTCCTGTTCTCTTGCTCCCTATTTCATTTTTTGAGCTTGTGCCAAAAATGATTTCATTTTTTGTTCAGTGTGTTGAATCTGGATTATTATTAGAGACCATTTTTCCCCTCCCGATACTGATCCCGATACTTGGGCTCAGGGTATCGGCCGATACCGAATACCGATCCGATACCTGGGTGTATATCTGTATATACTACTATACTACTAGCCCTGTATTAATTGACATTTTATGCATTTTATAATTTCAAATAAATTATTTTATGCTGTGCTTCAGATATACTCAATATGGCAATGACAATAATCAATATGGACATGAAAAAAAATCTTTGAAACGTGGATACAAGAGAGTGGCAACTGCATACAAGGGCTCTTCCTCGATGGTTGCGAATCGTTTCTTGACGGCCTCAAGAAGAGTGTTTTTCATTGTTTTTATACCAGTGTCCTCCTGGCTCTCCAGAGCAAGTAGCCGTTTTAGAACTGTAACTGAGGGGATCACTTCCGCTACAGACGAGGTGGAGGAGCTAATCTGTTTTTTCATGGCTTTTTTCATGTTGCTTGCGTTGTTGTGCAAAATAACATGAACACAGGATTTAGAAATATTCCACTTCACAAGCATACCCTCGATTGATTCAGCGATGGACGCGTGCGAGCCGCGAAACTCGTTAGCCTGCAGCACTGCACTTTGAAGAGTAAAAGAGTAAAAAGGTGTCACTGTGTTTACCCAGTGTGCTGTCAAACTCAGTAAAGACCACGGAATTCGAGTCGCAGCTCCAGATGTGAGTAGTGAAGCTGATAGTTCGCACGTCCTTTAGTTTACATGAAATGTGTTCACGCACTGTCTCATATAATTTAGGGAACGCTGTTTCTGAGATATATTTGCGCCCAGCCAAACTGGGGCTCCAAATGTTAATTAAGCGGCGAAAGCCCACGTTTTCGACCACTGACAGTAGCTGCTCATCCAGTACAATAAACTCGATAATCCTGTCGGTTATCTTTATTGCTCGTTGACTGTCTTGTGTAAAATTTTCTCTTTGTTTGAATGAAGCTTCCAATGTTTGTTGCATCTGGCGCGGCTTGTCCTTCTCCTTGGTTGCTTCCGACACAACTTCCTGTGTTTACATTCTGAGCAGCGAAGAAGAATTGATTTCCGCTTTGCAGCGATAAGCAAAGCTAGCGGGCATAACTAGGTTATGTTTATGAAAATGGTATCAGATCGGTACGTGGACTCAAATACTCGCCGATACCGATGCCAGATTTTTTTGTGGTATCGGCAGCATTTTTGATACTGGTATCGGAATCGGAGCAACTCTAATTATTATTCATTATCCTTTTAATGAATCACAGGGTTCTACTGGTGCCTATCTCCAGCACCCTTCAGTTAAAAGAAAGGGTTCACTCTGGACCGGTTGAAAGTCCATGAAATGGCAACAAACACATTCACTCTTAAAGGGAAAGAGTTGAAAAGAGTTTCTTTTCTTGTGGGGAAAACCGGAGTATTCGGATGAAACAGTCGCAAGAACATGCAAACTCCTCTCAGGAAGGCAACTGGCTTGAACCAATGACCCTTTTACCGAAAGACCACAGTGCAGCCCACTACTATGCATTAACCCAGCTGTGTTAAATAAAAACCTTGCGGTATGCGTGCGGTTTTTGGAGTGACAAGAGTGACCCCCATTCGGAGAAATTCCATGTAATGAAAGTGTTGCTTGAACTGACATGAGACAAGCAGCAATTTATTAGTTGGAATTGAGTGCTGCAAATTCCAAACAAGGAACCAATTAAAACTGATTATAAAAGCTATACAAATTGGTTTATTAAGGAGTGTGGCTTGCAGGTATTACAAATATAAACATTTAAAAGCAATCATCTCTGAGGCTTTGTGTAGTTTACTATAACAGTTGTGTACATTTCCAATCACGGCAGATGGACCTGTTTTTAAAGTCTTTTATACTCAACAGCTCAGCAAAAATCTGCTCATTTTTTTGTTTATTATAGAAAAGAGAAACTTGATTAATGAAGTTTAAAGTTATGTGAAAGCATCACTTTATATTTTCAAAATGGAGAACGTATTTTCCTCAACTCGCTTCCTCAAAATTTTATATTTTGTTTATTTTAATATATTTTTTTATCTTTGACATTTCAGTGTAAAAAATTGGTTTATTTTATTTCTTTAATCCTCATGTAAAGGAGACCATTGCTCCTCAAATCTTTCAAAAAATTTTCAATAAATTCTCTTAAACCTTATGACAAACTTTTGATAAATTACTTGAGAACCAAGTAAATCTAGACACAGGGGTTTCAAGCCAGTGCCTTCTGTGCCGGTCCCAAGCCCGGATAGACAGAGAGGGTTGCCAAAAACCAAACATGCGAGTCATCAGACTTGTGAATCAAGTACTTTATCTATTTAAAAATAGAAAAATATTATAAATTTTATCTATTTTATCTACATGAATTACCACTAAACTGTCACAATACGTATCGTGAAGCTATTGGGAGATATTGTCTAGGAGCTGAAGTGTATTTGCTTCTGGGAGTGATTGTGGTTCTAGTCACTTCTGAAACTTCTATACATTGTCTTCTTGTTTCATAGAGTTTTTGTAGAGTAATCGTAAAGCTATAAACGTTTAGAATTTTCCAGGTTAATTATTTCAGTTTCTTTGCCTTTAAAAACACTATACTGCATGTGGAGTGCCAAGACCCGTTAATGTTTTTGTCAATGTTTAGGCAATGTGTGCTTTAATTCCCGTTGTTTATTTATTGATGTTCAATAGTCAAAGATAGTAGATAGCGTGTGTTTCGTTCAATTATTTTAATAGTCAAGTATTTTACCCTTCTTTCTAAAATCTCCCACTTGTAACATGTGAGCTTTTGAACTTCTCAGTGAACTATGAGAGCAAATATAATTAATTATAAGCAAATAATTGTTCAATAACTGTAATCGAGCTAAAATATTAAATTAATCGAGATTTTGATTTAAGGTCAAATCATCCAGCTCTGTAAGAAATAAATTATTGTACAAAACCACTTAAACTAGAATACAAAATCATTTTTTATTAATATTACTTTTTAGAATGTATTTTCTGTAATTTACTGTTTTTTGCCAGGCTAAGATTATCATTTGATAAAGCTTTTAAAAAATGTTGTTCTGGATTATGTCTGTCAAATCCCATTTAGCTCTGCTTCCAACATATCCTTCATGCCTAGTATTTCTATATATATATATATATATATATATATATATATATATATATATATATATATATATATATATATATATATATATATAGAAAGTAACGTTGAATAAAGTCAACACTTACATGTCTTTGATTGGCAGGTTCTTTCCTTCCACAATCCTGATGAACAGAGTGCTTCGTTTAGCCATGCCGCCTCGGGATCACGCGCGCACACTTCTTATTCCTCCAGAAACTCGCATGATTATGAGCAGCTCAACTAAACCACAGGCTATTTAATCTATAAAAGCTTCTCATTTGTTCACGCCGGGCTGAGGAGCGGTCGTCCACACAATAATAATCCAAGACATGGGCGTGTTTGAGCTCCGTGGGCTGTTTGTAGGAGGAGGGCTGACTGACTGGATCACACTCAAGCGTGTGCGCGAGACTGACTAACGCGACGCGACAAAACTACAGCGCTCTCTTTGTGGCGATTCTACCGGCGACGATTCCAGAAAGAGCGCTTTCACGGTTGACGGAGGGTTCGTTGAACGTAGTGGTTCTGTCGGCGACGACTGGGCAATATCTGTCAACGAGACAAAGATGCCACACGGTCACTGAGCTCTCAAAATTAGTGGAAGTAGCAATATTTTTTTAACGTATTTTAACATATTGTCCGAAAAAAATAATCGGTCAAAGTAAAAAGCATTAATATCCAGGGTGCAGATACATTTTAACCTAATTATTCAGCTCATTTGACTTAGTAAATATGTAGTTTCAACTTCATTTTTTTACTACTTTACAACTTGATGTAGTTTATTAAACTACTGTTTATATAACTTTTACAACAACCCAATTTCTTTGTTACACATATTTTTTATTACATTATACAATAATTCCACAGCAAACCTGAAACTGTACAAAAAGAAAATTCTGAGTATTACATTGTGTAATTTTTTACTGCAAAAATTGAGAACGAAGAGTTTTTCTGTTTTATAACAAATATAAAAAGTTGTTATTGTATTGTACGCAGGTATTGTACTTCCAATAGTAATCCCTTCTTTTATCACTAGATTGCACTTATCCCATTGTTTCGAGGTCTGTGAAACAAAACTGAAGCACGATCGAGGATTTTCACCACATTTTTCTTTGAACTGTCTTGCAAACTATGTGTTAGAACTCTTGTATGGTTTGTTTAAAACAAAAAATATATAAATATTCAGTAATAACCATTACTGAGTTTAAAGAGCAGCCATCTTTATTTTGTCTCAATAATTTTGATTTTTGCAGTAAAAAATGGCACAGTTAACTACTCGGAATTGCATTTTTTGTTTGTGTAATTTCAGGATTGTTGTGGAATTGTTGTGTAATGTAATGACAAAAATGTAAAAAAAAGGCCCCAGACTTCTAGGAGTTAATTGGTGGACTGGAGAGTGGTGAAATTAGTGTCTGCTGGCAGCAATGAAGCATGGTAGAGCTTTTATGAACATTTAGGGTGGTATTTCTGTGGCTCAGTTGGTAGTGCATTGTGCTAACATCACTAAAGTCATGGGTTCAAATCCCAGAGAATGCAAATGAACTGCTTAAATAATGTGTTTATTCTTCCTATAAAATGTAATGTAAATATTTTTGTAAATCGAGCTGGAGATTTGATGATATCTCGATGACATGGAAGCGTATGATTGACAGCCTTGATCCCAGCATCCCCAAGTGTGTCTGGGATTACATGAAGTTAGTTCTCTAAGACGTTTATAACTGCTTTTGCTGCGTCTCAACATTGACTTGTGATGTTAATGTCACTCATGATTTTGGCCATTTTCACCATTGTTTACTCACTGTCAAACACACCGAGGCTTTTGCACCTAAGATGAAGATCTAACAAGAACCGAGTGCAGCAGTCATTGAATATTAATTACAATCTGTATGTCATTTTAGCTCATTCAGTTTGCATTTCCATAATACCTCACCATACATTTTACTGCAGGTGAAAAGCAGCACAGAACTCTGGGATTCAAAGCAGCTAAAGACTTGAAGTGTGTTATGACTGTGTGCTTCCACTTCCCTAAGGACTTGGGGTTTCCAAACATGTCATTAAGAGAGAAAAGCTCATGTTGTACCAAAGTCTGCCTTCGTAACAGAAAGAGAGTCTACTTCAGCTGATGTGACTCACGTAATAGTCAAACATGAGCTTTCCAGGCTCAGGATGACGGGCTCAAACGCCTCCAATTGAATAAACAAGATAAACGACATGTTGATTCTGGCCTTTGATTAAAATCCCTCCAGTGAAAACAGGAACAAGAGAAGAATCATCTTTGTAAAGCAGGAAGGTGATTCACTAGCCAAACACACCAGAGTCCCCCGATCAAACATCGAAAGGAAAGTAGAAGCTGTCTGTGGGACATCAACCCATGCTTTGATTGACAGGCAGTGTAACACATGTGTGGTGAGTGTGTGCAGTGGTGAGTCACTGATCCAGGAATACACCTCTTGAGGACACCAGAGAAGCCGGTGGGCATTTTTACACATATATATGTGTGTTGGAAAAATTCCAAAAGAAGAACACCGACACCACAAATCCAATTGATGTTAATTTTAATTCCCTATTTGACACACTAAGTTTGGTTCCTATTTTTGATCAAGGAGATTAAGAGCATATGGAGACGAAAAGCATCATAGAGAGAGAGAAGGAGAGAAAAGCATCAGAATACCAGAATGGAACACTGTGATGTTATACACTCTGACCGATCGCAAAAACATACACACACTACGAACTAAACTCCAAAAGTCACACAGTTACAAGAGTTATCTTAACCCAAACAAGGGGTGGTTACAGGGACGTAGTCACAATAACGGAAAAGAGAATAAGAGAATAATAAAAGCAATGAGTAAGCAAAATGTCACAGAACATCTCTGAAAGGAATGAGAACTAATAGAACTGAACAGACACAGTTATAAATGCATTTGAAAAATCATACATTTAGTATCTACAAAAACATGGAGTCATGAAATCACATTTCATCATTTTTCTAACATTAAGCATTTTTCCCCCCTGAGTTTTTAAGTCAAAAATAAAAAAAGGAAGAGTATGAATAAACCAAATACAAAAACACTTCTATGGAAAAAAATTACACTACCCTGTCACTTCTGCAAATAAGTATTACTCAGTTTTGTACAGTTGGGGTTTTATACATTTTTAATAATAAATTATTTTTTTAAAGAGAAAAGGTTACGGTAGAAATTATTCTGCAGTTGCAATAATATACATTTCGTAGTGTTTAAAAGTATTTTGTCAAATGGTATTTTGTTAAACATTTCAATTAGCAATTGATGTTTAAAATTAACTATTTAACCAATTTCAACATTAAACCAGATATATGAAGTTTTTGAATCAACTGTATTTATTATCGCATGTTACTTATGCACTTTATCAAATACTTAATCATTTCGTTTCAAAAGCACGCCATATTTATTTATTTATTTATTTATTCAAAAGCGCGCCAAAGCACTGTTACTCAGCTAAACATCGCCATCTAGTGATTATTTTGTTTTTGTTGCCTAACACTGCTTGAACTGCGTAGTTTTTTTTACATAAAAGGTTGGGTTCCCTTGCTAAAAAGAAAAAAACTCTGAACTAGCCAACACATTTTAAAATCCCTAGGCTGGATTACAAAATAAACACTTCTTGTCAGCTATACAACTGTTTAACATCTTAAAGTAAGTTGAGCACGCATACGACTGTTACAAACACATTTGCAATTCATGTTCTTCAAGTAGGTTCCATTCTTTAATCAGTCAGGAGACCATTGGTTGTCTCCAGGATTTTGATCAAGACCAATGCCGAGACAATTCCTAATCCCTATTTTAAATTTATCATCCTAATTATAATTGAAATAGGGCTAGTGATACTTCGTAGTCTGAACTTTGTTGTGTTTCCTAATTTGCATGCTTTGGTAACGTTTATGCAGACCCAAACCTGCAAAAACACACCTAACCCTGCCCCAATTGTTAGATGGAACTTTTGGAACAACAGAATCCCTCCTGGAAAAGTGGTGGCACTGACAAAGTTTTATTGAACGATTGTAAATGCAATTTTGCACATTTGTGGAATCAGGAGTAATGTAAAATAGAGACACAGCAACATCAAATAATACACATAAAAATTTAGCATGCTACAGGAAAAATTTAAAAGAAAAGGCGATTAAAAAGTGAAACTTGCATAATGTTACATTGCTTCCACACTGATATATTTCAAGTTTAATTTAATTAAATTTGATGTTTATAGCCGACCACTAAATAAATTCCCCAAAACAGAATCTCTGCAAAATATAATATTACTTAAGACCAATGCACAGCAAGGTGGCGTGCATATGTCAAGTCCTGTTGAAAAATGAAACCCGCATCTCTGTAAAGCTGGTCAGCAGCAGGAAGCATGACATGATTTCTAAAACTTCCTGGAAGATGGCTGTGTTGAAGTTGGACTTCAGAAAACCCAGTGGACCAACACCAGCAGATGACATGGCACCCTAAGCTTTCAGTGACTGTGGATGCTATGAACCAGATTTCGAGTACAATTATTTAAGTTCCTCTCCTCATAAAAGAACATAAAATTGTACCACTCAGCAGCAGTCTAGTCCTTTTCCTCTAACAATTATACAAACAGCTTCTATGCTTTTTTCTTTCATGTTCTACTGTGCTCAATTGCTTGGTCACAGAGTTCTGTGAACTACGGCCTGTTTTGCAATGACCTGTGTTTTGTCCTCCTTGTGGAGGGTTGCAATAGTCATTTTTGGGCAACTGTCAGGTCTGCAGTTTTCCCCATGGTTGTTCAAGTTTAATTACCTAATTAGAGACTGTTCCCAGGTGTCTTCAGTATTTTTTCATTTGAATGTTTAATACTAGCTGCCCAACTTTGCAGATCAAATTATTAACAAGCATGTCTGTAAGCCCACTGACCCAGGGAACTATTTTTAACCCACCATTGAAATCATCTTTGAAAAGAAAGGGAATTTTAAAAGTTTTGAAACCACAAAAAGGCTAGGGTCTATATTGGTTTATTTGAGAACATTTGAAACCATTCATCCACTAGGGGGCAGTGTTAATGTTTGCATTAAGTCATCTTTTTGACTGGAGTGATGGAGATAATTTTATGAAATTTCTTGTTAAAAATGTGAGTAAAGGATAATTGTCTCCCAGTAAATATTACTTGAAACAAGGTAAAGAAGTTTCAGAAGTGACTGGAATCACAATCACTCCACTTCAGTTCCTAGACGATATCTCCCAGTAGCTTCACAATTTTGTATCGTGAGATATCTTGTTAAACCCCTAGTCACAGCAAGCATCTCTGGAAACCTCAAAGGTCCAGTACAATGAGCATTTAAACTGTGTATCATGTGTTTTACGGTTACAGAACCTGACTTTATAGAATACTCAAGATATTCCAATAAAAAACTAAAATCTGTCTCTGTATATCGTTTTCTTTGTAAGTCTTTGTAATGTTTGACAAAAAAGCTACTTATTCAGAAAAAAACAACTATTATCATGAAAGTGAAACATAAGAAAGAGCTGTAAAAGAACATTTTTTTATTAAAATAGACTTATGCACAGGGCTTGTGCAAATCAGTCCAAAAAGTAAAATGGATTAAGTTAAGCTCCTCTGCTAAAACAAACTACGAGTTTGCTAATAAACACAAAGATGATGAAGGGAAGAATGAAGCTCCCAGTACAAACAGAAATATCTTCAAGAACAATTCCAAGATATGAAAAACACCAACAGTTCTTCTCTATTATCCACTTGTTAAGTCTGAGGTCATGCTGCGCATCCAGGTCCTGGCAGTCTCCCTTTGCAGACAGTGGTAAAATGCTTTAAATCAAGCAAAATATTATGTAAAGATTACCAGTAATATACCATAACAAATGCTAGAGTCAAGGTGTCGAAAAAAAACGTGGAAAGTGCTGTTCTGTAGCAAAAGTTAGAGAAACCCAGTGACGCGTTCTCAGAAGCGTCTCTCCATCCCTTCTCACACGCTCTGTATTCTTTATGCTTGTGTTTGAAATCGTGTTGGTGTTAGTAATTTGTGAAATATCTCGAGAAAGTTAACTTTCATACGTAGTGCCGTAATGTTTTCTGTCATCCGTTCCACCTCCTCTGACACATCGCTTCACTCTCAAGGTAAGGTTTCACATTTGTGTACGTATTACGTATTTTATGTGTGTTTTATTCTGATTTATTATCATTTATTACATTAACAATGTGTAGATTTAAGGATTGAAGAAACGTTACTTGATTTTTCTCTGGTTTTCCATTTTGTTCATCTACTTATTCTGTTGTTTCTGAGAGCCGTTGGATGGATTAGGAGTTTTACATGTAAAAATTGCTTCGAGATACAAAATGTTCGAGATATGAAAGCCACCCTGGAACGGATTAATTTCTTATCTCGAGGTACCACTGTATTTGTAGTAAAACCATATCAGTAACATGACGGCAACTTGGAATCTCATACTTAGGTTCGAAAATGTTAAGTAGATGACAAAATCCCACGTTATCGTTATTCAAATTTACACTAAATTGTATTAATATTATGAACAGCAGCTACGCTAATTCCGCTCCACTCTTCTTTTCCATACTCATCCAGAGACTCCCGGAGGCTCCGCCCACCAGGGACATATACACCACTTATTAATTAATTATAATTTTCTCTTTTTTGAGTTTAAACTTGTTGGTTTACTGTAAAGTTGCTTTGAGACACTGTCCAATGTGAAAAGCGCTATATAAATTAAACAAACTTGAACTTATCAACATCTGAAATAACCTCGGTTATTTGTTTGGCTCTCTTTCTATTTCCTGAAAGCTAACGTTATTGCTAGCTGGCACATTCTCCATGCTCTTTTTTGTGTGTTAGTTTCAGATATTTTAGTATTATACCGCATTTCCACACTATAATGTGCATCTAAAAGCTTTTAATTTTCTCAAGAGCCGACAGTGCGCCTTACATATCAATAATGAGCCGCAACAGGGCTCGCAACTACGGGAAGCAGCAGTTGATTTTCTCCCGCAGAAGTGGATGAGGATTGAACTGCTTCATGTTTCTTTTGTGCGTTTACAGCTGAACAAGGTTGGTTATATTGTGAATATGGACATTAACGTTTGAACAACGTTGAGTTATTGTTATTGCTTTGTACTATTTTGAGAGTTACAATATTGTGATTGCACTACCGTTTGATTTACCGTAATGTTTCTTTTACGTGTTTACTGATTCGAGGAAAATACATAATAAAATACATAAAATAATAAAAAAGCTGTTTATTCTTTTTGGATATGAACAGAGTTGTTAGAACGCTGGTTTGTTTTCTATTAATAAAGTTTGACGGACTTATCTGACTTTAGTGCAGCTCCATCTAGTGGAGGGATAAGGCAACCCCAGCCACTCTTATAATCCAGTGTGCGTTATAGCATGGAAAATACGGTACTTGTATTAAACGTACAGCTTTTTGTACCTTTCCAGATAGCTTCTGAAAATGTTATTCCGTGTGCTGTCACCATTAATTCTGAAATATTTCCACACCGCTGAGCCTGACATTCTGCTGATGCTGACAGAGTCTCTGTGCACTGAAAGTCTTTGGTATCGTTTTTAAAATTACGAATGCATGAGCTCAGTATCTGTACATCCCCAAATTACAGTTATAAGTGCATAGACGTTCAATCTGATCATTAGATTCACCACCTCCTTGAAATGTCTATAAAATACAATGAAAAACTATTATTTTGGATGACTGCAGTGTAACCAGAGCATTCGTGTTGAAGAAACATATGCCAAAATCTCCTGATCTGAGATTCCAACTGTCCTCACTGCTTGTGTGTGGAGGAACCAGACTTTTTGGATGGTGGGCAGTTCTTGGGGTCTGCCTCATATGCAGGGTTGTCATAAGGATGCACATGCTCTTTGAGGTTGTGGGTGTCGTAGTGGGGAATACGGATGGAGGTCATGGCCACCCCCCTACTGCCATCTTTATTTGTACCGCTGTATGGACAGATTTGAGAGAGATGTTAGGAAATCGAAAGCCGTGTAAAACACCCATAATCCAAGAAGCAAACACAACAGTCCTTCGGCAGGCGTTCCGGATCCATTGTTGTTTTTCGGATATTTAATATATTAATACTCTTTAATACGTCATGAAAGGGTTGGTGTGAAAATACTTTGATGATGGCTATTACAACGAGACACTAAAGCCTATGGAAAAACAAGCAAACCGAACTGAACTGAACTGTGCCGAGCTGTACCGTGTCGTGCAGTGGAAAGTGCCGGAACTTTCCTAAAGCAGCAGAGCAGGGTTTAAATAAACAATTATTGTGAACTTTATCAGAATTTACTGCATGATGACACCCAGAAGCTGAATTGAGTGCATCGTACACATATTACAAAGAGAAAAATTATGTTTTGAATTTTAGATGTCAATGAAGTACTCCATATGAGGCTGTTAATATTCATTACGACAAATCAATGTATATATATGTTCTTGAAAACTGAAGCCAGTTCTAGTCTTCTACATTTTGGAAATGGGTTTTGTTTCACAATCCTCTCCATATTGCAGTTATCCCTACGGCTTGTACACTTTTTTCTCACATATTTTGCAATGACCTTTTGTGTTTTGCCTGCCTTGTGCAAAGGGAAAGAAAGTAATTGTAAATGGAATTAAACTAAATAAAGTATGGGTGAAATCATTGATTTTGCACTAAATACTTAGTGTAATCTTTTAAATAGATGGAATCTCTAAAAGTGATGTGTTTCTGAAGTGATGGCTGTCATCAGTTCAATTTGACTCACCAGGAAACACAAAGCATGATGAAGAAAAGCAGTAAGAGCAGAGCAGCAGCTACAGACAGCAGCGTTGTGATGACCACCATGGCTCCGGACCTCGCACTCAGACTGTCATCTATGTTCTGATAGCTTTGTGCTGCAAGATTAGTTTAGCATCTCCGCTATTCTGTTGTATGATTACTAACATCTACTGACATTATATGATAATACTCACTTGTGATGAGGCTAATGGGGTCGGACCAGTTTGTTGACTTAAGCAGGGACTTGTTGGTGGAATCATAAAGGATATACTTGAAGCTGAGAAGAAAAAAATATGGTTTGTAAAAAGGCACACACACCAAAGCTAATTAAAATAATATCTGAGATTAAACGGATCATCTGTGAATTTTATTGTACACTTAATTGAAGCTCACACTCTGCTCACGATACGATATATACCTTATACAATATGCATCATAATATTTTACAACACTATTTTTAACCAACCATTGAAGAAAAAATGCAATTTAAAACATTTTGAAACCACAAAGCTAAGAAGGCTTGAGTCTAGTTTGATTTGTATGAGAACATTCCATACCACCCATCCACTAGGAGGCAGTGTGATAAAACTTCTGAAAACAGAATAAAGCTAGAACGTCATCCTGGTTTAAATTACACGCTACATAAAATAGAAAATAAATGGGGGAAATTCTAAATAAAAAAAGACAAAAATAAATAAAGAAATAAACAATTTAAAAATAAACACTAAAACACTAGAAAATAAATTAAGCACTGAAAGAACTAACAGTTATCTAACACATTTATGAGACACAAAACATAAATGTAAAAAAAATCATTTGAAGAAAAATGTTAATAATACAAGAACGTTTCATTAATTCATTTCGAGATCAAAACTATCCAGCTGGTGGCGCTAATGCACCATAAGCAAACTGCCAAAAAAACAACAGAAGAAGAATAAGGGGCAAGACTCCTTTTTACCAAGAGTATTTGAAGCCTTCGGAGGACCCTCCCTAGCCGCAGCCTTGGAGGCAGAGTAGGAAGGACCCTCCAAAGGCTTTAGAACCTGGATTGGGACACGGCTGTTGTTATGTGTGTGCTTGTGTTGGATCCCAGATCTCTACTACACCGCAGTTGGACCAAGTTTGTTAAAGCTCATGACTTGTTTTCTTTTTTTGTGCGTGTGTGCATGCAGGCGTGAGATTGTCCGCCCGATCTCAGATTCTGTTCCTGCGTTTTTTCCCTTGAGACCTTTTTGTTGGACTTAAGTTTTCTTCTGCTCCCTGCTCTGTTTATTAGTGAGAGTAAATAAACCTTTGAACAATCACAACTGGGTCTTCTGTCTTGAATCCTGACAAATTAGTTACAACTGACAATAACATTTACAGAACAAACAGATGGTCAGATTTCTTTTCTCTAGATAATTCTTAATCTGGTTCTGTGTCCAGAAACCTCTTCAAAATCGAAGTAAATCATTGTTCTTCTGCAAATCCTGTTTTGATTGGCTACAGTTGGGTTCATGCAATGCTTCTCTAGTGATTGATAATTCTGATCATACCTCAATGCAAACATTTAGTACTTCTTTTGACAAAATCTTACAAAAAAGCATCTAACATAATGAAAACAGTATTAAAAAACAATAAAACACTGAACAGAAGGGACTTTTGCGCCATTTATCTAGAAATTCTCTTCGTTTTATAGCTCAATTACACAATAAAGCCCTTATTACAAGTTACTTTTTGGGAGGATTACATTCAGATAAACTTTGAACAGTTTTTCACATTGTATCAAAATACAAGGTCCTACCTTATGGTGGAATTTTCCGGCAAAGCTCCATTGCAGTTAGAGCCGGTGCACACCCCTTCTTTTCCGACTATGAAGTAAGGAAAGCTGGATATATTGTTGCAGTACATGTTCTGAGGTCCAACTTTGGTGAGAAAGAACTGTGGTGCTGAGGCGGCAAAGGCTGTTGGGTAGATAGATGCGCTGAGGTTGAAGGGGGTTGTGGTGTTCGCCTGAGCATCAAAGTTGCCGGTTGCTAAATGAGAAAGAATTGATCATGTAAATAAAAGATGTACTGCCTCAGGTGCACTGCGATCTTTTCTTGCCAGGGAATAAAATAGATCAATTGAGTAGCTTTGTTTCTTATGAATGCCGCAGGGAGTTCTGAACTCCTGTGTTCAACCGAGTGGCTCTAAAGTATCAGCTAAAAACCCTGGGATCTGCCTCCACCCAGATAGAGCTTGTCCCGGTCGACGGGACTTTGGGTCTAAGAAGATCAGCACCAGGGAATCTCCAGGCCCTAATTCCAGGCAGGACCTGTCGATGGACAGTGCCTGGAGATTTGAGGCCAAGCCAGAAAGGAGCGCCATCTTTAAAAAAAGAGGACTTATCTCTGCTGCTTTAAGTGGCTCACGGGTGACATCAGTAACCACGTAAGGCAGCAGAGAGGGTACTAGGGAAGGTCTTGAAGGCAGAAGCCATCTAACAAGTCATAGGAATCCGGGGGAATTGTGTCCAACCGATTTTCCTTCAACTGAGATTAAAAGGAGGAATAGGTCCAGCGTAGCCAGTGGACCTGTGTTTATTCACAAACTTAAAATACTTAATGATGAAATACATTAAAAAGTTTCTCTTTTAGTACAAAAAGCTCTGTCATTTATCACATCAGTAGAGTGTAAAAGTAGTGATGGTGAGATAAAGCCTCATGAGGAGAAGTGCCTTTCTGCGCCTTTAACATGTGACGCGACTGACACTATCGCAGATAGCACAAAACACGTGACTTTCACGGATTTAATAACGTTAAAAACGTTTTTGCGTTCTTTCGAGGTACTGCAAATGTGCTAATATTAGAATAGGGGTACAAATAAATGATTCTAAATTGCGTAGTTTGGTTTTTGTTCTTTATTATGTGATGTCGACAATTAATTCTGCTGTAACAATCAAAAATTAATTAATTTTTAAAATTAAAATTACTTTGACATAAGATTCATAACAGGTATTGACAATTTAGAAAAGATTCAAGTACAATAATTCTTTACTCTGAACAGTTTTATTGTTTAATATTTAGGACCACAGTTTCAATCACAAAGAACATATTCATATTATAGAATTCAGTAACAGGGAAAAGATTAAGGGAAAACACTACAGCACTATATTTCTTTATTTTGAACATTTATTTTAATCTGGACATTGACAGTACATTTTTAAATGTTTGGTGTCCACACTGTTCTTTACGAAGTCACATGTCGTGTGCCATCCAATAGAGAGCCAGTCACATAAGTACCGTATTTCGTTTTCGCCCGTATAAGACGCATTTTAAATGAGGAAGATCTAGAAAAAAAAGATTCTGAACCAAATTCTGTAATAAAATATTTTATAACAACTGTGTAAAAGTTGAACAATTATATGCCAAACATGTAACATGAACAGTCAGTAAACAGTAAAAGTAACAAAAAAAGGCTGTAATGTTTTTATTCGAACCCCAATAATTCCTCTTCGTCACTGCTATCAGAAATGAGGAAGGACAGATCCACGCAGTCATTGTCATCACTTTCTTCCTCACTGGTGTCAAATGAGATGTTGTCTTCTGTTCCATCCAAGGCATTACTAATGCCACACTTCTTAAATGATTTTAAAACAATGTCCTCCTTCACGGAGTCCTACATGCTATGGTAGGATCGACGAGCAGAGATGGGCGATGACGTCAGCGCGCACCGCTGGGTGTACAAATATGGCCGCGGCTCCAGAGTGTGATGGGAATTTTCCTATACAATACTACCATCTAGTGGTCATTTAGAGAAATGTAATTTGAGAAACTTTTAAGAGCACACGTCACACTTCAGTCCCGCCCCTTGAGGAGAACACGTGTGTAGGAAATGCGTTGAGACTGCTAAATCTTTACAATAAATAGCCGCATTTGCTGTGTTCTCTCTCAAAGGGTCTCCAGTGTTTATTATCAATTGAGAAGGTATATTTTTACCATAACAGGAGCTAGGCCGAAGCCGCGGCCTCTCTTACGCCTCTCCTACGGCCGTGACCGCCCTCCGCTCCGTGGCGCTCTGCATTCGCCGTATAAGACGCACCAACTTTTCCCCCTCAGTTTTGGGGAAGAAAAAGTGCGTCATATACGGCGAAAAATACGGTATACACTTAATACATTTTAGTGTTTTACTAGTTAAAGGTAATGCTAAATGTGTTTATTGTTTAGAGAGAGGAAGAGAAAAACTTAGAACACAACGTCATGCTTTAGTATCACCCAAGGAGGAGTGTATAACTGTAGGTGGCACGCCGAGATCCGCCTTTCTTTCCTCTTCCACTTTCTCATGATAGCACGTACCTAAAACAATGCATTTGAATGTATTTAATATCTTTATAATAAACAGCTGTTGTTGCTGTGTTCCTTTCAAACTCCGGTCTCTGGTGTTAATTATCAATAGAGAAGGTATGGGGACATTTCACTGTCGAATACGACAAAGATGGTAGAAGAATGTCAAACAAATGTCACCGTGTGCAAGCACTGTTTTATCAGACGAAATAAATAATCCCGTAGCAACTCTGATTCGAGCGAGGCACACACACACACACACACACACGCACACAGAGAGAGAGAGAGAGCTTCAGTACTTGCTAAGATTCATTTTTTATTTTTTATTTAAAGCATCCAATTTCGAAGATGTGTATTGATGTTTGAATCAGCAAAATAAATTCTATCAAACACCTATTTTTTATCTCTTCATGGTATCTACACAAATGATTATTTAAAAAAAAAAACTAATTTGCTAAGCCATCAGAACCGAACTGGAAACAGATATTTGGGCAAAACAAGCAGATCAACTGTCATCAGAAAAAAAATCAAGAAGTCACCCAAAGGAAGCTCAAATCATTGAACTAGCTTAATTACTATTATTATTTGTGTGTGTGCAACTAATTACTTGCCTAATCAAGTTACTCTTTTGATTACTTTATTTCTCTTAAAAGGAGTAATCAGTAATTTAATTACATTTCTGAAGTAACTTGCGCAACACTGCTGCTGACCCAAATGACTTCCTCCATAGCATAGAGCTTCTGACCTGAAACCTCAATTTCTACTCATGGTTTTTGTGATATTAGATGTCAAAACAGATGACATTATTTTATAGTGCCTCAAAAAGAAAGATATGGCCGCAGGGGGTTTATCGCACACACCAATGGCTATTATCAAGATCTTCCTGACATAGGGACTGAAACATTTAGTTATTACTAATGGGTAGCATTGTTTCCTTCTAAAGATGCAAACTAAATTTATGTGCAAAACTGGAATATCACATAATTTGCGAATAAAGCAACGTTTACATTAAAGGTGGGGTATTATGTTTTTAAGGCATATCGTGTCGTTTTATATCACACTCAAGTAACAATTTTAACTACAGTTGGATTGTTATCGCTGTATTTGTCATAAACAACCTCATAGAAATTTGACTTGGCATCTGGGATGCGCGTAACGCCCTGATATTCACCTGTCTCTTTAAGAGCCTATCCTTATTTCACGACCCGCCCCCTTCAGTGTGTCATTCTCCATGAGCACTGCCACCGTTTGTTTTAATTTTCAGAGCGCTGCTACATTTTCATAATAAAAACATTACAATCATGTTTTTGCAAAATGCCAACGGAGGATATTGTACAAGCCTATGCACATGATGCTACATCGGACCCAGAAAGTGAGTTTTCGGCAGGAACAGGTACAAGTACAGAGACTTTTTCAAGACGTGTCTGCTTGGTAAATATCCTCTTGTAAATTTACACCATTTTGTGGCAGTATTTTACTAGGAAATTAAAAATATGCATCATAATGAAACTGTTTTGCTATGAAATAATACATAAGCTTTTTAACCATTTTTGATGAAGCGTGTCATCATTTGGAAGCGTAAAGAGAGGGCTCCCTCCTCGGCATCCAAACATACATCTCCTTGTAGAAATCATTTTGTAATCCGGAGAACTATAGAGAAAAGCACTCTGAACGAGGAGCTTCCTTGACACGCAGTGAGACCAGCTGTTGCTAACAGTAGCTCCCTGTAGATGCGAGTCTTTGCCGGAGCTGGAGGGGGAGGAGCTGTGCAGCAGCAGATGGGGGACAGAGGCGGAGCTACGCAAAAGGGCCGGGGCTTAGCGGAACAGAACGTTTTAGCACTCCACAATGTCTACCGCAGGAGATTCAAGGATTACTCAAATATTCATGAATGATTCAAAGTCATTTGTCAAAGTTTTGATGAGGGACTGACATAGTAACACAACATAAAGCTCAATAAAGGAGATTTGACATAATACCCTCCCTTTAAATGAGTCCAACAACAAAATCAGCGCTTCCTGATAAACTGGTGCCAAATATCAAAAGAAAAATGGAAGTTGCTGCGTTAGGAGAAGCCTTTTCTTGTAAATAAAAACACAAAGACAAAATATGTGTCGTCCTCTCATCTTGCTTTTGAAGGCGGGGGACTGCAGCCGATTAAGACAGTTCTGCGGGTGATAATCCCCAAAACACTTTGATGACAAACTTTGGCTAGGGGAGTTTTAGAAGGATCAAAACAACATTTTTTTTCCACGCATTTTCAAACTTTTTTGGTGTTTTTATTCAAAATGCAGTATAAGAAATACGTGCATGGAAACGCAGCTAGTGATGCCCTGCGCAACATGACTATAGATGAAAATGTTCCATAAGATTTTGTTAAGAATCTGACCTGAGCTCCGTGCAGCCACCAACCAGATCTCACAACCAGGGCACACAGAGTCAGACATACAGGTTGGCCCCTGCAGAATCACAGAAGTGGTGGTGACTCGACCAAGGAATTCAGCTGGGGCGAGCTGAGGCGGGACACCCTGGCCTGCAGATGGAAGTTCAAAGATCCTGTTATAAAGTGACTCTAAGATTGCAGGTCCAGGCATGATTCACTTGCACCTGTCATGGGTAGAAGGGATTGTGTAACACAGGCCGATCCCAAACACTTTTAGCGCCAAGACACAGGTGGATCAGAGGGAACTCTTCGAGGCACTTGCCGTACAGGCTTAGACTTGTATTGTAGCCTCAGAAAAAAAACTGCTTTTAACTTTTCAATTTATTCATATTGTTTCATTTCATTTTGTTCATCCCAATACCACTTGTGGAAAACAACAAATCAACGTAAATGTATCATTTTAACCTTTTCTTTGTATTTGTATATTTAAATACAACTTTATTGTCACATCACTTTAGAATAGATAGTTTACAGTCGTTGATTTTAACTCAGCAAATAATCCTCTGAAAAACATTGTGATTAAAACTTTTTCCAAACTTTAATCAACCTAATATATTTGTAAAATCCTGTGTATGCCATGAAATGAGAGAATATATGTAAAAATGTAGGTTTCTCATGCTATTTTGCTGTACTTATTATAAACCCCATACAAATCCGATTATCACTTAGAAGACGGTGAATTCAAACCAAGTATCATTTGATCCACATCAATTTGAATGTTGCCAACAGAAACTATGTGTTAAATGATCTTTGATCTGAGTGGGCTCAAAGAAGATGACTTAGTACAATCAGACGCTTCTTATAGTTGGCTCCAGGTTTACGATCATCTCAGGAGGGATTTTATCTCTCAAACCTTCCGCTCCCTCCAGATTATCTATGGGGATTAAGGTCCGGTATTTAGCTTGATGTGCTTCTTCTAGAGGCGCTTATATTTATGTCCATTGTCGAGCTGGCATACCTTCCCACAACATTTTATTTATTTATTTATTTATTTCTGTCTTGCTGTTAAAATACACCTAACATTACAGTTAACTTTTAGAAGTCTCTGCAAACCCTGGTAATCCTGAAGTGCCAATCACAGCCACATTTTTAAATAAACACTAAAAGAGATATGATGGATAATTTGCAAGGTAAAATGTGTGATCGTCTTTAAGTTTCATTTTACAGGGCCCAAATCGGTGCCATATGTGCCCTCTAGTGGTGAAAAGAAGGAATAACCCTTGGATGTACAAGGCCTGTGATATGGCTTGTGTTTTTTAAAGTTCTGGCACAAAATGCACTTGGAACAGTGTATAAGGTTTAGGAGAGGTTTGTCTCGGGTTTCGATACAATTTTCACATTGTTTTGACATTGACTTTGATTTTTGGGGGATTTCTGAATTTAGATTTTTGTTATAAAACAAGAAAACTGTTCTCAATTTTTGCAGTACAAAATAAAAATTTACCTCTTGGAATTGTACTTTTTCTACAATTTCTGGGTTGTTGTGAAATAATTGTGTAATGTACTAAAAACATTAAAGCAAAAAACTATAATGGTAATTTATTACAGCAAATTTTTAAGCCCCAGACTTCTAAGGGTTAAAAACTGATAATTTATCTGTGCACAAATATTCAAAATAAGCATGTGCTTATTTTTCTCACTGCATACACCATGTACTACATTTTGGACAATTACAAAATATTTTCTTTCAAACAAACTCAATAATGAAGTTCAAGTTCAAGTTTGTTTAATTTATATAGCGCTTTTCACAACGGACAGTGTCTCAAAGCAGCTTTACAGTAAACCAACAAGTTTAAACTCAACAAAGAGAAAAAATTAATTACTAAGTGGTGTATATGTCCCTGATGAGCAAGCTCGGGGCGACTGTTGCAAGGAAAACTCCCTTTTTGGAAGAAACCTTGAGAGGAACCGGACTCAAAAAGGAAACCCATCCTCATAATGATGCTGGTGGACGGAGGCGTCCTTAATTCATTAAACCAAAGCAGACCAAAATGGCTGGGTAAGATTCGGATCATGTGTGTTTCAGTTTCATTGTCCAAACTTTGTAGTTAATTGTGGGGCACTGACAGAGACACAGACAGAAGCGTTAACTGAGATATTGTGATAATGTCCGAATGTTGATAAATGTTATGAAAGATCAAAGGCATGGATTATGTTTCAAAGTTTGAAATATTACAAAAGGTAAAAATGAAATGCATTTACCTTGTGTGGTCAGCAGGCAGACGGACAGCACAATCACCAGGCAGAGCACAGCCTTTACACTCATGTTTACAATTCAAGATAGCTAGTTATTTCAAACCTGCTCAACAGAAAGCCAAGCAAACATATGATCAATTCCTTTAAATGCAGTTTCTCATGAAGGCGTGGGAACCCAACCTGGAATCTGGGAGGTGGTTTGCCCAAAAGAAAAAAAGAAAGAAAACAAAACTGTCATTAAATTGTAAAGGCTGACTACCATCACTGGGTAAAGTTACACATGCCAGATTAATACCTCTGAACAATACCTGTGCCCAAACTGAAACGTGTTTGCAAAAGAAAACGAAGGAAGTATAAATGACTAATGATAAAGTCAACAAAGCCTCTACACACAGCATTGTGCCTGTTCAGATCCAACAAACGACAAAACAAGATCCAGAAACAGAGGTCTGGAGTTCAATCTTGCCATTAATATCTCGATAAAAATCAAATTTAAATAATTTAATAAATTCACAACTAAATGGAAGTAGAGAGAGAGAGATAAAGAAACAGACATTCGGTATCTCAGGAGTAAATATCACACACAAGTAAGTTAAGGACATTGTCGATGGACACCAGGCTTTTGGGAGTTTGAGTATTTGTGTGGCAGGTTGACTGTGGTGATTTTGGCTGAGAGGGAGATTGTATACTCTGGCCATGTCCACACAGTGTTCAAAAATACCATAGTCCACACACGTCTGTTAACAAAATGCATCCCCACGGGAACCCAAACACCCCTGAAACGCTGTAATGACTCTACCAAACCAACAGGTGGCAGTCGATTCATGCAGTTTTTAAAATGACTATTGAGCAGTGTGTGCGCAAAAACACTGGCGCCTCTGTTCGGTGATCAAATAGTAAACGTGCATGTAATCCTGTACACACTGGAAGCCACAATAGAGGAATACAAAGCAACGTTTGCTGACAGCCATGAGAGGAAAAAAAATGACAGACAAAAAAACCAATGAGGTGATCATGATGGGAGCAGCCAAAACTATGACATTTACACAAAATAATCAACTTATAGAAACACACACAACCTCAACACATGTACAAAGAGTCGTGTTGGGTAAGTTACTTTAAACAAAGTAATTAATTACTTAATTACACTTGCATTTCAAATACTTTTCTAAATACTGTTAGAGATGTCCAACATGAAATAGTTTAGCCTTTTAACATCTCTTGAACATCTTTTGTATAAGTTGTACAAAACTTTCTTTGATTTTTACATTTATTATTAAGAAACATACCTGGACATTGAAAGGACTGAAGAAAGTAGACAGGACTACAAGGAATCGCAGCACAGAGTGAAGAAGGAGGTGGCAAAGGGCCAAACAGAAGCATACGATGAGTTGTATGCCAGGTTAGACACAAGGGAAAGTATTTTAGTTACAGTAACTCATTACTTAGTTACACAGAAAAAAAAAACAGAAAAAAACCCTCTTCAAACGCGGATTGATTCATTTCCTCTATCTTTCTCTTCTGCCTTACACCCTCAAGGGTTTACTTTGTGCTGCTCTCTGTGAGCTATATCCAGTGTTTTGTTTTTCTCTTTCCCAGTTTTAGCGTGATGACTCCGCCTAATCTCTGTGCTGACCTGGAATTGGGTCTCCATGTTCACTTCACATGACAGCTTGATAGGAAACCTTGTAATATCATTCATTTCTCTCTAGAAAAACCCCAGTAACGATAAAAAAAAATTGTCCTCCATGTGTTTTATCACCACTCTTCATAAGGGGAAGAGTAGTGACAAAGAAAGTTAAAATGTTTCAAATGGCACTTTTAGAATAAAATAGAATGCCTTTTATTGTCACTATACACATGTACAATTTGTCAGCAAGAATCAAAGGAAAGGTGTACAGAACAGTAGTGAGAGCAGCTATGATGTATGGGTTGGAGACTGTGGCAGTAAAGAAGAGACAAGAGGCAGAGCTGGAAGTAGCAGAGATGAGGATGTTGAGGTTCAGTTTAGGAGAGACGAGGATGGACAAGATTAGGAATGAGCACATCAGAGGGACAGCTCAGGTTGGTTGTTTTGGAGACAAAGTCAGAGAGGCCAGAATGAGATGGTTTGGACATGTGCAGAGGAGAGATAGTGGTTATATTGGTAGAAGGATGCTGGAGATGGAGATGCCAGGCAAGAGGTCAAGAGGAAGACCAAAGAGGAGATATATGGATGTGCTGAAAGAGGACATGAAGGTTAGTTGGTGCAAGAGTAGAGGATACTGAGGACAGAGTTAGGTGGAAAAGGATGATTCGCTGTGGCGACCCCTAAACTGGGAACAGCCGAAAGTAAAAAAAGAAGAAGAAGACACATGTACAATTTGCATTATAATATGTACAATGAGATTAAGAGCATCTCGCAATACAGTGCAACACATAGTAAGACAAAAATGCTATAAAGTGTCAAGTACAAATAGAATATATAGAGTAATCGTGCAAAAAGAGGGGGGGGGGGGTAGATGAGGTGGCAGTTCTGTTTAAGAGCTAGATATGTATAGTTGCAAATTAAATTGCAATTGCACAGCAATCATAGTTTTATCACCTATAAGGTTATTATCCGTTGTGAAATGAAAATAAAGTCAGTATATTGTACAAGTTGATGTCACACAGGGTGATGCTTTAGGTCCGGTGAAGTTGGAGTTGAGGCTAGTGATGGCTTCTGGAAAAAGCTGTTCTTGAGTCTGTTTGTCCTCGTTCTGATGCACCAATAGCGCCTTCCTGAAGGCAACAGTTCAAACAGTCCAGAAGCCGGGTGAGAGCTTCCCAACATCGAAGTTTGTGTACTTTATTTTACACTTTGATAACCTGCTTTGAAACTGGAAGGAGGTAACGTGATAAAGAGGAAGTACGGAATGTGCTGAGCAAATTTAGTAATGAAAAAAAGTAAAAATTAAAAAAATAGATTTTCTCTTTCAGATTCTGACTGAGCATTTAAATCTTTCTTGGAGATGTTAACATTGGAAATATTTTCTCTTTAATACTGATTTATAAAGCTATTAATACAGAATATATTCCACATACCATTATTATTTTATACCATTTCTATTTTATATATTTCAGAAAACACCTCATTATGTTCCATATTAGTTACAGCGCACATATCATCTATTTGAAAAGAAATTTTTTTGTTTTTTTAAGTCGCCTACATGTTGAAATGCAAGTTTAAAAAAACACAAAAATATCCGCAAAGAATTGTTTTATGACTCATTCATACAAAACACCTCCTTTACGTGACACAACATGCAATGATTGGCAGGTCGAACCGTGTACTTTCATTGGATACTGCTTGTCGCAAGCATCTCCAAAACAGAAGCCCAAGAACAAACATTACACTACTGTTGTTACTCATATATTTTGTAAAAGTGCATCAGAAGTCAACAATCCCTTGATGCTGCATTATCAGTATGAACCTGGCCACGATGCGAGGAATTTGGACACGCCACGGAAGTCATATCACAGTTGTTGAGGGCACTCCAAATTAAAAGCGATTGGAGCAGGATTCCTCTCAGTGGTAAATTTCCAGTTACATTAATGTTTTGCAACTTTTTTGACAATTTTTGTAAGCGTGATACATTTTTACTCTAATGTATGTAAGTGCAAATGTAGTTCGACACTGAGCGTAGGAGGAGCTTTGTTTAAAATGGATCGGTGGAAGGAGGGCTGTAGTATCGGGTGACGTCACAGTTTTGAGCTAAAGATTCGTTTGGAAGAAAGAATTGTTTCAGCGTCTCAGAGTCGACTCTCATATTAAAGACTCGAAACACAAAGCACTTTAAAACTCAAAAGATGTTCTTCCATCTTAGAGCAGAGAAAAATGTTACACATTGGATGAAAGGTCATTTTTGAAAATTGATTGTTTACAGCAACAGTAGCAAACATTTTGGCCAAATACATAATTATTGGCTTGATAAGGCCTCTGTAAACCTGTTGTTTATCAGCATAAGCCATTGGCAACATTTCTCCAACGTTCTCAGTTTAATGTGTGAAAATGTACGGTAACGCTCATAAATTATTTTGTGTGAAACTGGACGGGTGAGTTCGTGACACAGCATGAAAAGAAGAAACCAAATCTCACTGAGGTGAATCAGACTGTAGACGAGCATTATTCACATTATTTACCAGATACGTATTAAGGTGGAGAGAATTAATCAGGTTTATGTGGAGCATTCACCAACTAAAAATGGTAAATATGGTCTATTTCATTAACATTGCATTCTGTAAATATATTTCTGTTAAATGCAGATAATTGCTAAACATTTTTCTGCAGTTTGTAATGCTTGTTCATGGCTCTAGGGGAGTCTGACCTAGTTCCTGGAGAATACATCCTAGTAAATCAACACCACCATAAAACATTTATTGATATATAGGTACACCCCCAAGAAATCGTGTTGTGAGCAGGTTTTTTGAAAGCCCCTTTAAAAACTATTAACCCAAACATGGAATGGTATAAAATGTATGATCTCCAAGGACATCTCAAAGGTGATCGCACTGTACCTGAAGATGGGCTTCAAGAGAAATTTCATAGCAGTACATATATTGACAATGGCATTCGCACATCTACCATTTTTGAGGTTTTATTTTCACAAAACAGTTGGGATTTTTTTATGTGGAAATGCTTGATTTCATTTTTTAGGACAACCCCAGCTTCTTTTTTTACATTACATTACACAATGATTCCACAACAAAGCAGACATTGTACAAATAAATACAATTCCGAGTATTCAATTTTGACATTTTGTGCAAGAATTAAAAAAAATTATGTCTATATATTTTTTTGTTTTAACAAGAATCTAAATTAATAATAATAATAATAATAATAATAATAATAATAATAATAATAATAATAATAATAATAAATTAATAATTAATTTTTTTTTTAATTATCCAAACTTTTTGTTCTAGTGGGCCTTTATGTTCCTAGTATATGTCACAAGTCTTGTACAAGGGTTATCCCTTCTTTTCATCACTAGATGGCACTGATTTTGTGTCTGTATAATGAACCTGAAAGAAGATTGACCATTTTCTCACATTTTAATTTGAATTGCCTTTCCAATTTTGTGTCATAACTCTTTTAATATTTGTTTAAAACCCACATTTTTAAAACTAATGACCTTTTTGAAGGTTTCGGATTGTTGGCAAACACAGAATTTTCTTCCAGTCCCACACCACTTACTACTAGGGCACTTACAAAAATAAAAAAATAAAAACTATAGCAAAAGCAAATGGAAATGTAACTAATATTTAATACATTATATGTTTAGCATAAAAACCAGATATCAATCGTGTTACATTCTAGTACATCGCATCTTGTTCGTGGGCAGTCTCACAAAATCTAGTCACACACACATAGATGAAAATTCTACAAATCATTTTCCTAAAGTAACATTAGAATTCTACACAAGAACAACTTTTGCTTGGCGAATGACTCAAACACTCTTTCTCTTTTGAGTCGCTTAACCTGTGTGAGATTGGAAGGGCTATTGAAGGAAGATGGTTTGAACACCTACCTGATTCATCTGGGACCTTTCTACACTAGTAGAAACAGTAATACCACCTGACTTCGAAATCAAGATCACCTTCAACAACTTACCTCATCTTCCAATCACCGTCTCAGAAGTTCCCTATACAACTTCCATGTTAATCGTCAATGTTGTTGCCTCACTGGCTCTATTCTACGTTTGCTCACTTAGTTTATACCATCTGCTACCTTACCTGTTCTGCGCTTACTTCCAAGACCCAGAAAACGTACCTCGAGTGTTAGTGTGCGATCTCTACCGTCGGCTTGGACCCCGAGTTGAGCTCACCTGTTAGCACTCTAGCCAGTGTGCTCCCTCACTCATACCTGGTGGTGTATTCATCAGCCTGGATACTAGGGGTGTAACGGTTCACGTGGATGTATTGAACCGTTTCGATACGGCCTGTTCGGTTCGGTACAGTTGCGTACCGTTTCAGTATTCGGTATTTTTTATTAAATAATATAAATTTATTATTATTGTGATAAAAAGCGCAGCGGAACAATGTTCCTAGGCGAGTTTCCGCACGGACGCTATTAAGTGACGCACAGTAGAGCTGCACGCCACGAGTAGCAGAGCACGAGTAAGAAAATGGCGAAAGAGAAGCCAGAGCTTGAAGACCCTCCCACCTCACTACGGTCTCCTGTTGGGAACACTTTGGCTTCTCTGTTAAAATACATAACGGGGATAGACGAGTGGATAAATTTAAAGTTGTATGCTGACATTGTTCCACGGAGATCGGGTTTGTGGCAGGCAACACATCTAACATTTTCTACTGCTGGAGATATTGTCACTGCAACCAGATCTATGCTCTCTTCAGAAAATGTGGATAGGTTAATCTTTTTAGCCAAAAACTTAAAACTTGAATAGTTAGTTTTGTTGATATACAAGCTGAAGCTGTTGCTAGTGTTAAAAGTTTTCAGGTCCTAACTAGTTGCAGTATTTCATTTTTTATTTTAAAAATGTGTATTTCTTTATAAAGAGTGCAATTTATTTAAAATATCACCCAAATGTGTCACTTTTATTTATTTTATGCAAGAATTCTACAGTGTATTGGCAGCTTTTCAAAATAAAGATTATGTAAGCTCTTATTGTTTTGTACCGAACCGAATTAACCGAACCGAACTCTCCAAGACACTGTACCCAACCGAATACGATTTTAGCGTACCGTTACACCCCTACTGGATACTCACCTGCTGTGTACCTCTCATCTCCAAACGTGGCAGTGTTAATCCAACACTACTCAGATTATATATGTTCCCAATCTATCGGGTGTAAAAGTTGAATTTAGAGTGCTAATTTGGCATCTCAAAGTGCTAAAAAATACTGCATCGTCTCTCCTTGAGGCAGAAGTTGTTGTGGGCGGCGTCATGATTTTTGTCTCACTTTTATTTCTCACTTTCTGGTATAAATGTAAATTTTCTACACTGGAAAAGTGTACTTTTTTACACTGTGTACTGTTCATCCAAAACTTTGGGACTTAATCTAAAAACTTATAGTAAGACTAAAAACATATGGTAAGTGGACACTCAAGATCAGCTCAGAAAGTCAGAGGAGTCCCAAATTTCTGTGAGTTTTTAGGAAGAAAAAAGCAGGGGTGAGTCTTAAATACATCCCTTGGAAACAATATTTCAGCACAAAACTTGGTCCAGAGTGTTAGCAAACTACTTTTGGCCTCTCATGAACTTTGGACTATGGCCGGGGTACTCAATAGGCAGATCCGTATCCAGACCCAAACACGGTTAATTTTTGACCGCCGCCAAAACCGACATGCTACTTGAATCATAATCGAAATTGTGATTCTGTGATATTTATCTCTGAGAATTGTACTGGTTTTGGCTGCGTCCTCTATGTCCAATCACAGCAGAAGGACTGGCTTTTATTGCAGCTGTTTATGGTGAAAACCTGCCCATGAGTTCTTTTGAACAACTTTTCAAACAACCAATCGTATTCCATTTCGTAGAGTGGGAATGTCACCATAGCAACTGGCCGACAGGTAAAAACATCTCTTTTAGACTCTGCCTTAAACAAAAATCCTGGTCGTCTTTTAAAGAGTACGACATGAACTTCACATACTTTTATGAATCTAATGTTTAGTTGTTCTTTATAGTCGCTCATTTTCAGTACACATGGTGGATAGCTGCAGTTTTTTCCTGAATGTTTGACAGCTTTTTATAATGTCATTTTGTCTTAAAAATAAGGTACCTCATGTTTTCAAATATTTTCTGCTCTTTATGTAACCAAATTCCCCTGGCTTTTACTCTGCAATGTACTTTATTCTTCGATTAAAAAAGTAACACACTATCTACCTACCATTTTGTTTACGTATTAGTTTTGAGGATTGGAGGGTTTTTTTGTTGTTGTCTGAGTTCTCAGACTGAACGGAAATTTATATTTGAGTTCACCTGGACCAGGGGTGGGCAAAGTCATTTCTGGAGGGCAGTGGTCCCTGCTGGTTTTATTCCAACCCTGCTTCAGTACAAACACTGGCAGCTTTGAACAAACCAAGGAGAGCTTAATTTATTAGAATTAAGTGAGTTTCATAAAGGTTGCATCTAAACTTTTTGCCAACCTCTGCCCTAGACTATGGTGATGACCAGTGGTGGAAAGAGTACTGAAAATGTGCCCCAGGTTCATCCTGTTTCTTGATTTCTGAGCCCTGTCTCCGTGATCTTGTCCTGTTGGTGGAGGTTAGATCCTTTTTTGGTTCTCCCATTTGGGACATCAACTCTTCCAGTCCCCTAGAGCGTGAGGAGTCAGTGTTGTTCTCTGTTTCCCTGTTGGAGTTGAGTTGGACCTGTGGTTGCTCTGGCGGGAATTGGTAGGGTTAGTGCCCTCAATACGGAAGGTGATCCACTCACCACCCCTGCCACAGACACGAGTCCATCCAGAGCTGCTTTCCTGAAACATTATTGCAATTATGCATATCAACATTTCACCCAGTTTAAACTCTAAACCACTGTAATCTGCGCGTAGGTAGTACTCACATCAGAATAGAGAAAAAGTGTGTTAAGCTCTTGGCTTTTGTTCAATTACAGCTAATAGGTTCTTTATGTTGAGTAATCCAATGAACAAGAGTGGCCTGTTTTTGTGCATTTGTGTCACACACGTATCAGGTTACAGCAACATCAAAATCCAAGGAAAATTTATTCCAGACTATTTTTTTTCTTTATTTATTTTTAAGAAATAAAGGAACTGTACTACGAAGCCACATTTTTTGGCTAGCCAACTAAGTTTAGTACTTGTTTGCACCAATCCTGTGTTTTGGGTACCATAAAGGATGTAGGATTTAATCAATATTTGTCACCCTGGTTAGCTACAACACATGGCTAACCTGCTACAGAGCAGGTTATGTTCTGGATTAGAAATCGCATGCTTACATTCGTCCAATCAACGGAACTTTTAAGTGACGTAACACACCAGGGTCGGCAACAATGGCTTCACCTTTTCTTCCCAATCCTGTCGATATTTCTGTACAAATTGATAGGGAACGAGTTTTTAGGGACTAATAAAATCGCTTGGCCTTTACCGACACGTATTTGCATGAAAGATACAGGTTCTTTGTGAAGGAATGGCTCACATTCGCGAGCTTCTTCGACCTTACCTACACTTACAAAATGTATGATACTAAAGGTCTCACAGGAAATATTTTGCTTTGAGATACGAAAAAAATTCCAAGATATGAAAAACACCAACAGTTCAGCTCTATTATCCGCTTGTTACATCTGACGTTGTGCTGCGTGGTCCTGGCGCTCCATTCAACAAAACATACCAATAATGTGCTAAAACAAAAGTTAGATTCAAGGCGTTCTAAAAGAAATAACATTTATAAAGTGGAAAGTGCTGTTCTGTAGCGCAACTTAGAGAAACCCTGAGACGCGCTCTCTCCATCCCTTCTCACATGCTTTTGATAGTGTCTCCGCTTGTGCTTGAAACCGTGATGGTGTTCGGAATTCGTGAAATATCTCGAAGAAGTTAACTTTCATACGTGGTGCTGTAATCTTTTCTGCATCTGTTCTCCACCTCCTTCGACACATCGCTTCACTCTCAAGGTAAGGTTTCACATTTGTGTACATATTACGTATTTTGCTTGTGTTTTATTCTGTTTTATTATCATTTATTACATTAACAATGTATAGATCTAAGGATTGAAGAAACGCTACTTAATTTTTCATCTGGTTTTCCATTTTTCATCTACTTATATTGTTGTTTCTGAGATTAGGCGTTTTACATGTAAAACTTACGAAATGTTCTGATGGTACGGATTAATTTCGTATCTTGGGGTACCACTGTATAATCTAAAATATAATGATCTTGCACTTTCCATGTTCGTCGTGATGTTATATGGTGTCTACATCAGTGTTTTATGTGCCCGAGCTGCTTCATGGTACCAATTAAGCATGATGGAAATGATTTGGTTTTGGTCAAGTCGAAATACTTTGTCGACAAAGTCGATACTTTGTTCAGCCAGGTTCATGGCACAGACTTGTCTAGCTAAACCCTCTCCACATGTCCTCTGCTTTTATATCTAACCACATATTTTCTTGTGCATCAGTCAGCAAAGCGTGGTTCTAATTCTGGATCTAACAGAAAGTTCAGCTGGGAGGAACTTTGACCTGCGATATCGGGTCACGTGATGCGATTTGAGCCAGCACATTGACAAAGTCAGGTACGTGAGCTTTGTTGATCCCTCACTATGAAACAAATGTACATTTTTAGGTCAGTGTTGCTTTAAAGTAGATTAGAGAGCATCCTGTTATAATTGTGACCAGTTATATACTGAATTATTTATTTTTTCATTCACATGCAGAGAAATTTACCATTGTTAAGGAGTAGCGTGTCACATTTTAAATCAACAAGTTTGTGTTCTTCAGTTTCTTGGCATTGTAATCAATATTATCATTTTAATCAATAAACTGTGCTATTTACCTTTTTCCACATGGATTATTCATGTTATTTTTGAATGACACACTTTTATTTATTGCAGTGATTTCAAGTGGATTGAAGTGTTTTGTTTTTATTTTTGTAATGGGTGTCATTTATTTATTCTCTAACAAATAAATCAAAATGGGACACCTTTATCAACTTTAATTAATTTAAATCATTTTAAGTAACAACAATGAATACTTTGTTTCGGATTTAAGGAAGCTGAAGTTTAGAGCGTTTCATCTAACTTTTAAATAATGAAACAAGCTTAACTTCGACATTCTAACGGATTGAATGACCCAGTATAGCTGACTAAACATTTCATGGTAATCTCCAGATCGGCATGTTTCAAATCCTTCCGTGTCGAATTTCTCTGCACAACCAGCCCTGAACTCTTGATACTATTTGATTTCAAACTCAGGCCGGCTCATGCCATTTTCTTTTGTGGGAAAAGAGCGAAATAAATATCCAATGAGCCTGTAGAGAAAGAAAACACACGGGATCAAATGGCCAAACAACAATGGTGGCTATAAACAGAAGACATTTGCATGCTTTTAGCAAATGAAGAAATTAAAAACCCCATGCACAAGATACAACATGGCAAAGAAAGTTTCTCACTGATAACATACGTTTATTACATCATTCATTCATAACACGAGAGAATAAATAAGACGTAAAACATATGTTTATGTACCAAAGACATAAGACGTCCTCTGCAGAGCTTCAAACAGAGAAACTGAAAGCATTTTTATAGTAAAAGAGAACAACGTTTGCATTTTTATACAAAGCTAGGTTTCGTTCAGCACATCATTTGTGGTGGTTGTACAAAAATAGACCCTACAAGAGACTGATGAAATATTTGGCAATCACCACAACGTAAAGGTCACATTTATAACAGTACCGATGGGTGATGATGACTAATGGCTAGGAAAGGAATCCTGTACTTAGTGTCTCTTCTATTTGTCTTAGAAATAAAGAAAATACATTTTGTGAAACTTTTCTTTTAAAAATAAATGAATGCACTGACTTGACTCGTGCTTACAAAAAGTACTATGTTGAGAATATGAAGATTAACAATAAGTGCTTAAGTAATTCTAAAAAAAAAACAACATACAAGAATTTGCCGAGCATTCAAATGAAACATAAATAAGGAAGCATTTGATGATAAAGTTGATAAAGTGTTGTCTACGTGAAAGCAAATAAAAACTCCAGATGTTTCTGAAAGAATGCTTAAAACAAAATGCAAGGTTTATTCCAACATTTGTTTTTAGATTCAGTGACCCCCTAGCAAGGCAACACGACTTTCAGTGAGCGGATATTCAACACGTTTTTTACACACGTATTTGACTACAATAGTGTTCCACAGGATGAGCGACTTCTACGATTAATATTAATTATCACGACTCCACACAAGCTTATCCCTTATGTGATGTTGGGGATCTTTTCAGCCATTTCAGAGTGATTTGGCTGCAACTTTGTTTTTTCATCAAATTGACTTATTTTTGGGGATAAATCTTATTTTTTAATAGTTTAATATACGGTAATAATATATATATTTTTTTAATTTAAGAAAATGTTTTAAAACTAAAAATTGCTTTCTGGGCAAATTTGCTACCCTTTCATGTTTTTGTGGCTGTGAACACAAAATACTAAATAAAAATTTCAATTTCTTTGCATAAATCTCTTTATCTACCCCAGCTTTGATCAAAACTACCAAGATTTTTTTTAATCAAGGATTTTTACCCTTTAATTGCCAAGATGTGACAAAAAAACACTCTATGAATTCAATATGAAACTGATTGTGCTCTGGATTTTTTTTTACCTTTAATCACAATCTTGGACATTTCACATATTAGTACCAACATTGCCACTGATTTTTTTTGTTTTCTGTGTCTCCAGATTTTCTTTTGCAGTGCTATAATGTCAAATAAACATTCATTCTTGATTTTTACTGTTGATCAACATTTAGAACAAATATCCCTAGAGATAGGCCTGTGGAAAATAAGTAATAATAAATATATTATAATAAATATGATGTGGAGTGCAGTGGGTAGCACTGTGGCCTTTTAGAAGGTTGCTGGTTTGAGCTCGCCGGAACGGCAACAATCAAGAATGCATGATTATTTGGTGATATAGCATTGTAATGAAAAAAAAAAGGTTTTGATCCAAATGCAATGTGTTTTTTTTTTGTTTTTTTTTGTCGTAACTCGGGCCTGATAAGGCAGTATTAATGGAAGAACCAACGAGCCAATTTCATCACTTTCATTTATTTGCAAAAATTTCATGCAATATTAAAGTTTTGTTCCAAATTTAATTCACATTTTAAATGAAAACATGTCTATTGGTTGTGAGATGCCTCCGAAGATAGAACTCCTTATTACCACACTAATTATGCAAATTAGATTATGTCATTCTGCAACATGCAATGGCTTTTGGGGCAGCAAAAGGTGAGTATTTACAGAATTGACTTATTCCTATTGGTGATGCTCTGCTGTCATTCCAGTAAACAAAAAATAAGATTTGGGGAGAATGAAACAATCGAGCAGTTCAGTTTAAACAACATTCACTGGTGAATTGATGTCAATTTGTATTTAAGTAGGAAAAAATACTAACCCTTAGAAGTCTGAGGCCTTTTTGAGCGTTTTTTTTTACCATTTAACAGTTTGCTCTAATTGATCTTATTTGCTCTAATGCACTGGTGTCGGGAGTCCTGCAGAGTTTACCTCCAACCCTGCTCAGAGAGACAGAGACCTGTAGTTTACAAACAGGGGGGTTTAGTTGAGGTTTGGAGTTAAACTGTCCAGGGCTGTGGCCCTCCAGGAAGGAGTTTGACACCCCTGCTCTAATGCTTGTTACCATTTTTTAGTACTTTTTTGAAGAATACAAGCCCATATCACAGATATTGTACTTTCAATGGTGATCCCTTCTTTTGACCACTAGATGGCACTGATGGCATTTATTTACGGTCTGTAAAATGAAACACGCAAATTTTCTCCAATTTTAATTTTAATTGTCTTGCAAAAACTGTATCATAACTTGTAATGTTCTTTTTAACCATAAATTATAAAGAAAATAATTTGAAACCTACACATTATATTTCAAATTTAAATAATAGCTGGGTTCTGCCATTCATACCTAATTCAAAACAGACACTGTGATTGGATAATGCACCACTGCGTGTAAGGGTTCATTAACAACAAAAAGGGTTCAAAAACAACGAAAAAAAATGACATCGGTGAACCTTTTTAAATTTTATTAGAGATTCATCTTGCAGTATGTTTGAACAAATAATCTGCGTCTTTGTTAAACCAAAGTTTCAAAGCCTTTCACCTCCACTTAGTGTTTATTTGGAAATGGTGTTGCTTGAATCCTCGAGTTCTCCAGATGTTCTCGATTGAATAAATACTTTTAGTTCACTGTGTTTCTCAATTACAGACTCGATATGGTGAGCACTTTTGAAACAATATAAAACTTTGAGAGTTAACGGAGCTGAAATCTGCTCATCTGCGAATCCTCTGACACAATGCTTGAATGTTTTATAAATTTGAAGTAAATATGATCCACATTTTTGGAAAAAACACAGCAACCTCTTAGTGATCCTCAGAACTGCGCATGATCCACCTCATCCAACCAGGATGCAGGGCTGGCAGGGAATTCAGGGTATCCTCCGCTGCTCCCGCTGGACAGATCTGATGCTGGTCCACTAATCCTATCCCCCGATGGCATGTTTGGTACTCCGCTTGGGGACACGAGTGGCAGAGACTCTGGGTAGAGCACTACAGCAACGCTGTAAGGGCTCTCAGTTTGGATTTCAGTGTATGGTTCCTGGGATGAGGGCAAGGTGGAGCTTGAATCCATAGGGAATGGAGTGTGGCGGGCTAAGGCTGGGGAGCTTTCACTCAGACGACTGTAGATGCTATTGGAGTGACTCAAATTTGACATGGGCTGCTCATCTGTGGAAAAAACGAGAAAAAGCAAAGTGAATTCCTTTCTGGACAAAACCAAAGATCAAGTTTCATTTAAATGGTACATTTTTTCTTTCATTTAAATGAGTCATGTGAACAAACTGAGAAAGTAGGAGAGGACATAACAGCACAGTAATGATCTGAGTGGGAAAACCAGTCTGCAGTCCTTAAACTCAGCATAGATGCCTCAAAACCGTATTTGATTAGTACGTGCAAATAATAGTGAAACAAAGAGCCTCCTCAGGTTTCTCATCATTTACAGGAAAATAATTTTTTTCTTTTCAATTGCATTTTCTGTTGTTTTTTGCCTCTCAATGTGCTCAATAAGGAAACTTTTTGCAAAAAAATAATTCCAATATTATGATACAAAGCGTATCACAATGTATAAAAATGGGAGATTAAAATGATTTTTGGGGGGAATTTCAACATCAATAACGGGAGAGGTAGAGATGATTTTGTTTCCTTGGACTCGTTGGATGGAAACTGTTTATTCACAAATATATTTGCACACAAATTTAATTTGCATCTTTTGATCGAAACATGGCTAGTGGCGTTTCTGATGAAGCTGCATCTAGGTCAAATTGGGCAGTGCCATCCTTCGTTTTCTGTAGATGTGCATCGCTTCAAATTATCGAAAATGGCCAAAGAATACATAGAGGCGGGATAGGGGCATAGCAAAGATATCTGTACTGGCTGAAGATTTCAACCGTTTACATACTCACGAAACCACCGCTCATTTATCAAAAGAAATGTAAAATAGAGAACAAAAAAATCCCCCTCAGAATTTTCATGAAGGTGATAACTATTGAGGGACATTATGGACATACAGGGGGGTAAACATGTTTTTAGCTGTAAAGTTAGGAATTTTAACACTATTGGAGTCTCTAGTGGTCAGCCGTATGCATTCAAGTCAATTATTTTCATATTGTGAGTGTGGCATTAGCGGAATGCTTCAACTACCAGTCAAGTGGTGGCGGAACAAAGTTGTATTAAAACATTTTGACAGACCTTGCACGATGGCATCTGTATTCCATTTCCAGGAGCACTTGGCTTAGGGAACGTTTTTTTTTTTTGCATGTATGAAAGAAATGTTTCCAAAATTATTTAGTCTTGAGAACAGTTCAAGTGTTTTGGTGGAGGGATGAGTGGGACATGTGGTTTAAAGTAGCCAGCGATCGATGTCGCGGAACTATCAACGTACACAAATCAAAATGGCGGGAAAATGCTGTTTGTGGGGGCGCCCTCGAAATTTGAGCGGAAGAGAGCAGTTCGTCACAACTCGACAGGACACACTCAAACACAAGGTTTTTGGATTGATCAGAGACCATCTTCTTATTTTTCCACCGTCCACGTTACGCGATGTAAATACGAACAGTTTCTGAAGTTGAACAGATAAACAGAAAAAAATAATACAAAAGCCACATTTTTGTGAAAACTAAATGAGTTTAAGTGTGCCTTATAGTCTGAAAAGTATCTTTTATCTTGTACATTAAAGATCAATTTTCATCATAGGCCTTTGAGAGATGAACACATACCTGTGAAAGAGACCTCTGCATCACTGTCGATGCACTCTTCCTGAGTGCTCTCCTTGTCTGATTTGAAGCTGGTGCGGGACCTCTTCATGCTCCTTAAGTACTGACCCCATCTCTGTCTACCAGCGTCTTTCTTTAAACGCTTCTCCTTTGCCCTTCTGTTCTGAAACCACACCTGAGAATAGAGGAAATCGTCAATCAAAATTAACATTTTTTATAAAGGTATAATTCATACAATTAGACTATTGCAAGATATTTATTGTTTGCACTTCAAGAACGTAATTCAGAATACAGATGTATTATCTGTCTGTTTTTTTTATCTAAATTCCATTCAAAATGTTTCATTCTATTAACCAAAAAACAATTTATTTCTAAAAATGCTGCGAGCCTTAACTAACAAAGATATTTAAAAATACTTTTTCTGCGTGTTTCTCTCAATGTATTTTTCAAATTTGTGAAATTAATTGTTGTAGGACCGTTTCTTATTTGTGCTTGAGTGTCAAAGGTGCGTAGAACCCTTTTTTAATTGCTCAGAGGATTATTGTTTTGTTGCTTTTTTGAGGGCCTAAACATGCTCGAATAGTCACCGCAATTTCGCAGAACTGGCGAAAACTGATTGTGGTTCGAAAAGCTGTGGCAAAATGTCTCCATAGCGCCACCTAACGCATTTCAGCTGATGTTACTCTCTGTTGTATGCAAACTGAATTCAGCACACGTGTAGGGTATCAAGACTTAAATATGAGCAATATGGTTCGCATTTAAAAAAATCAACTGGAAGTCATTGGCCACTTTTATTTGTGTCATACTTTAATAAAATTGTCCTACAGATTTGATCTGTTCATCTCCAAACTCCATCAGTCTCTTCTTAAGGCATATGGGATGTTAAATTGCGAAGTCAAAAGTGGAAATTTTGCAATAAAGAGGAAGTTGTTCATCAGCCACGCAATGTCAGATTGGGTTCGACTTTGCTGTGTTTGTTAGGAGTCCATGACTGAACATATCCATGTAGCAACCAACAGTCAGTTATAGTGCCACACTTTGGGAACAAGGATCATATCATTTTCTTCTGTTTTATACTGCTATTTCAGACTTTTTGAAGGTCATTTTTGAAAACTGGAACACTTGTTTAGGGGACAAAGGTCTACAAAAAGGTCAATTGGAGCAAGTTTCCAAAAGCAACAAGAAGTCAATTATTTTTTGTAAAATACAGCACAGCTCAGGTCTTGAACTTTAACAAACTCCTCCTAGAGATCCAATTCTGGCAGTCTCATCTTAAGGCCTTTGCCATTTTAAATTGCAAAACTTGTATAATTTCGTTGAATGACTCATTCTTGGTGGTCAGCTGAATTTCGATGCTTCACAAAGAAGCAGGAAGATGTTGATGTTGGAATGAAACAAACCTCCATTTTATTGGATAATAAATATATTTATAATCTTTTCATATATTTAAATCTTTTCTGTGCGTACCTGCACCACACGCATGTCCAGGCCAGTCTCGGTGGAAAGCTGCTCTCGCACATGTCTCGCAGGCTTTGGAGAGCTGTTGTAGGCACTCTTTAGAGTCTCCAGTTGCTTGGCAGTGATGGTGGTGCGTGGACGTTTCGCTGTTGAGTCTGCTTCTGTTTAATAAATCATACAAATTCCATCATGAAACAATTAAAATGTCTGTCTTATTTCTTTTTACAAAGAATTTTTGAGATGGTGTATAAAGTAAAGCTGGAACTTCATTGGGTTCAAGAAGATGGGACATAAACTGAAGAAAAGATAAAGGGTGTCTGTCATTGTGCAGGAAATATAATTAGTTTGAGATGAAGCTATTTCACACGGCCACCATTTTAAGAATGAAAGGAACCTCCAGTGGAAAGAAACCCAGAAGTCGAGGCAAACAATCATTACATTGATTACACACCTGGAACTACTACCAAGATATTAAATCAAATAAGTAAAAATTGGTCGCATATTGTTGAAAAAAATATTGTTGAATCCCACAGCCTGAGTGAACTGGTCGTGAGGATTAATCTGTGAAAGTATGGAGGTTCTGAATTATTATAATATATGTATTTGGTCATCTACTGTCATTTTTTTTTCATTTATTTTTTGGGAAATAGAACAGTGAGGTTACAGGGGGCTGAGGTCGAGGAGGTGCAGGAGTTTAGGTATTTGGGGTCAATAGTCCAGTGTGACGGGGAGTGTGGAAAAGAGGTGAAGAGACGACTGCAGGCAGGTTGGAGTGGGTGGAGAAAAGTGTCAGGGGTGTTGTGTGACAGAAGAGTGTCAGCAAGAGTCAAAGGAAAGGTGTACAGAACAGTAGTGAGAGCAGCTATGATGTATGGGTTGGAGACTGTGGCAGTGAGGAAGAGACAAGAGGCAGAGATGGAAGTAGCAGAGATGAGGATGTTGAGGTTCAGTTTAGGAGTGACAAGGATGGACAAGATTAGGAATGAGCACATCAGAGGGACAGCTCAGGTTGGTTGTTTTGAAGACAAAGTCAGAGAGGCCAGGTTGAGATGGTTTGGACATGTGCAGAGGAGGGATAGTGGTTATATTGGAAGAAGGATGTTGGAGATGGAGATGCCAGGCAAAAGGTCAAGAGGAAGACCAAAGAGGAGATATATGGATGTGCTGAAAGAGGACATGAAGGTAGTTGGTGCAAGAGTAGAAGATACTGAGGACAGAGTTAGGTGGAAAAGGATGATTCGCTGTGGCGACCCCTAAACTGGGAACAGCCGAAAGTAAAAGAAGAAGAAAGAAGAAGACTGTCATTTTTTTTCTAATATTTGGTACAATGTTTAAATTATATAATGCATGCCAGATATTTACCCACAACCAGAACAACCACTGAACATTCTGCATCCTCATGTTTACATATTCTCCTTTTTTTCAGTATAAAGTCGATAAGTGTTAACGAGAAGTGACGTTTATTACAATTGAGTGTAATTATTACACAAGGAGAAATGAACAAATCCATGGGGAAGCCAGTGTTTATTATGCACATAGTGGTGATGACTCTGTATAGCTTTGTGTAGCACAAATGAAGTGAGTACTAGTTAAAGTTAAATGTGTAATGATACACACTTCTCACCATACCATAAATTTCACGATATTTCACAATACACAATATCTATTACAAATTAAAAAAAACTGTAAAACTGATCAAATGTTTAAACTGCAAAGCTAAGAACAGGTGTAGTTTAACGTGTAGCATACAGGCCTCTAGGGGGCAGCAACAAAGTTTGTAAATTCACCGAATGAAACATTAATGGCAAAGATGTCTCTCATATATAGTTTTATGAAGTTCCTCTTGTTTCTCATAAGTTTATCACACTTTTTCATATGGTGAAGCTCCTAGATGATATGTCGACGATGTTTTTCATCTATTTACCTTTAGCAAAGTTTACTTACATGGAAGAGCTATCATTTCGCATATTTCACGTGAATCCATATTATCCACTTCTCACTACTACATCCTGGTGCATGTTGCTATGGCAAGTGTAAACACACAAATCAGATTCAGGATTCCTGTGATCGTGTAAAATCTGACGTATGGCATCAAATCAGAACTGAGCATCAATCAATGTCTGCAGTGGAAATTAAGTCAGATATTGTATTTCCTATTTTTCTAGAAATATTCTGATTTCAACTATACATTTAGGTATTTTTGCAGGAAGCTAAACATGTTGTGAGTGTCAAGGGAAACTTGTGGGTTAGTGGATTAGCTGTCATTAGCATTAGCTGTGCATTGTTCTAGAATCTAGAAAACATTTGATATTTTTTTGGCTGGCTAATTACTGGGCCTGGTTTGACGAATCATTTGAAGTCACCTTCAACTGTTTTTGCTTTTCTAAAAAAACTTAAATCTCTCCCAAAAAAATAACAAATATTGCACAATACTGAGATGTCACTCCTCATTTGAGCCAAAAAATTCAGGATGTTTTTTTTTTTTTTTTCCCCCAATGTGCTCTGTGTAAATGCAAACTTCTCTGTGCCCGATGTACCTCTCTGTTTGGCGGTCTCGTAGTCGGCCTTACACACTAGTCTGCTGTCCTCCATCAGGTAATACTCATCTCCAGTTGCCAGTTGCCTCTTGCAGATGATGCAGGCGAAGCAGTGCAAATGATAGACAAAGTCCTGAGCCCTCCGGACCACCTGAGTGGGTGGAATCCCCTGCTGGCATGCCGAGCATTTGGTGCCAAACCTTCTGCACACAATATTTATACTGTAATTATTATTTGACTGCATTCTAAAACTTCCCAGCATGGTTCAAAATGGCTGAACACACAATTCGATTTTGTCTTGTAATCTATTCTTTAAGTTTGACCACATAAAACACATTTGACTGCAGGTGTGAAGAGTGTGTGAAGGAGATGTGATTTCACACTCAAGAAAAATAAGGCTATTTTACTGCAGGCTTAATGACTGCTACATAAATAATACACTGTGAAATATCATGCAGTGAAATTAAACTCCTCTGGCCAAAACAAGGTGTGAAGATATGCCAATGTTGAGAGGTAGGATTTAAGAAAGAAACGGAGAAATGGGTATATCTACCGCAACTGTCATTCGCAGAGGGCAGTGTGGAGCACGTTTAAAAAAGCCAATGCAACCAAGCACATATAGACATAATATAGGAAAAAAAAACAGCAGGAGGGGGTAGGGTCAGGGAAAATAGTGGGACCACTGCAGTCAACAGCCGACATAACCAAACCAACCTTGTGATGTCATGGGTTTCAACTCTTCACTGTTAATTTTACACTTTTTATTATCTGTATTTGTGCCTCTCTGCTCTTGTCCCTCCCGTCCTGTTGCTCTCCTGATTGCTTGCACACCTGTATCTCATTCAGTAATTTCTTTCCCTTTCTATTTTCCTGTAGCTGTCTTCTTGTGGCTGGTTTAGTAACTGACTTTGACTTATGTTCACGTCGGAGGATTCTTAAGGCTACATTACATTGTCATTTTTGTTATTTGAAGGTATTTGTTATTACCGTATTTTTCGGCTCATAAGACGCACTTTTTCTTCCCCAAAACTGAGGGGGAAAAGTTGGTGCGTCTTATGAAGCGAATGCAAACCGCCGCGAAGTCCGGTAACGGCCGTATGAGAGGTGTAAGAGCTCCGGAGCTAGGCCGAAGCCGCAGCCATATTTGTTTACCAAGCGCTGCGCGCTGACGTCATCGCCCATCTCTGCCATTGCGCGGACGTAACGAAAACGGGGGGAAAAACTACATTTCCCACAATGCCTTTGGCATCCGCATCCATACTTACGTCACGAGCGAAACTAAAGAGATCAGCTGACTCTCGCATTTGAGTGATCTCTCACGCTACAAACCCGTTTTCTCACGCTAAAATACATTTCAAGATGTGAAATGGGCACAGCTCATAGTTTGTCTGCTATGTTTTTTGAGCCTGACGATAAGATGATGATCGATAAGCATCGTCTTCAGTCTGTGAGGTTTTTATTTCCGCTAAACATTCACTTGCACAGTTTCACAATCTTGGACAGTTTGATCCTTTGGAGTTATTTGGGTTTTCATAAGCTGACAAAAATCAAAAGGATTTATATTAGAATAAAAAGCATACGCTTGTTTCCAGCGCTCGCTCTCTATCTCTCTCTCTCGCGTGCGCGCGCGCTCGCGCTCGCGTGAGGTAAACAAAACGCTCTCAATGACTGAAACTCTTCTTTAATAAACTCAAACTCAAATCATCTCTCAGCGGTACATCTCACACATGTACATACGAGATAACAAACGTAAGTAACATGTTCTGCAATTAGAGAGTGTTTGATTACAGGGGGGCTCGACTAAAAAAGTTTGAGAACCACTGTATTATTACTAATGTAGGGGCAATCTTACTAGATATTATTAGTAATGTAGTGACAATGTTACTGGCTATTATTAGTAATGTAGTGGCAATGTTACTAGCTATTATTAGTAATGTGGTGACAATGTTACTGGCTATTATTAGTAATGTAGTGACAATGTTACTGGCTATTATTAGTAATGTAGTGACAATGTTACTGGCTATTATTATTAATGTAGTGACAATGTTACTGGCTATTATTAGTAATGTAGTGACAATATTACTAGCTATTATTAGTAATGTAGTGACAATGTTACTGGCTATTATTAGTAATGTAGTGACAATATTACTAGCTATTATTAGTAATGTAGTGACAATATTACTAGCTATTATTAGTAATGTAGTGACAATGTTACTAGCTATTATTAGTAATGTAGTGACAATGTTATTAGCTATTATTAGTAATGTAGTGACAATGTTACTGGCTATTATTAGTAATGTAGTGACAATGTTAATGGCTATTATTGGTAATGTAGTGACAATGTTACTGGCTATTATTAGTAATGTGGTGACAATGTTACAGGCTATTATTAGTAATGTGGTGACAATGTTACTGGCTATTATTAGTAATGTGGTGACAATGTTACTGGCTATTATTGGTAATGTGGTGACAATGTTACTGGCTATTATTAGTAATGTAGTGACAATGTTACTGGCTATTATTAGTAATGTAGTGACAATGTTACTGGCTATTATTAGTAATGTAGTGACAATGTTACTAGCTATTATTAGTAATGTGGTGACAGTGTTACTAGCTATTATTAGTAATGTGGTGACAATGTTACTAGCTATTATTAGTAATGTGGTGACAATGTTACTAGCTATTATTAGTAATGTGGTGACGATGTTACTAGCTATTATTAGTAATGTAGTGACAATGTTACTAGCTATTATTAGTAATGTGGTGACAATGTTACTAGCTATTATTAGTAATGTGTTGACAATGTTACTGTCTATTATTAGTAATGTAGTGACAATGTTACTAGCTATTATTAGTAATGTGACAATGTTACTGGCTATTATTAGTAATGTGGTGACAATGTTACTAGCTATTATTAGTAATGTAGTGACAATGTTACTGGCTATTATTAGTAATGTAGTGACAATGTTACTGGCTATTATTAATAATGTAGTGACAATCTTACTAGCTATTATTAGTAATGTAGTGACAATGTTACTGGCTATTATTAGTAATGTAGTGACAATGTTACTAGCTATTATTAGTAATGTAGTGACAATCTTACTAGCTATTATTAGTAATGTAGTGACAATGTTACTGGCTATTATTAGTAATGTAGTGACAATGTTACTGGCTATTATTAGTAATGTAGTGACAATATTAATAGCTATTATTAGTAATGTAGTGACAATGTTACTAGCTATTATTAGTAATGTAGTGACAATGTTACTGGCTATTATTAGTAATGTAGTGACAATGTTACTAGCTATTATTAGCAATGTAGTGACAATGTTACTGGCTATTATTAGTAATGTAGTGACAATCTTACTGGCTATTATTAGTAATGTAGTGACAATGTTACTGGCTATTATTAGTAATGTAGTGACAATGTTACTGGCTATTATTAGTAATGTAGTGACAATGTTACTAGCTATTATTAGTAATATAGTGACAATGTTACTAGCTATTATTAGTAATGTAGTGACAATGTTACTAGCTATTATTACTAATGTGGGGGGCAATCTTACTGGCTATTATTAGTAATGTAGTGACAATGTTACTGGCTATTATTAGTTATGTAGTGACAATGTTACTGGCTATTATTAGTAATGTAGTGACAATGTTGCACTGGAACAGTGATGGTGATAACGAATGGTGGACTTTAGAGTGATGAGTGGGGGCAAAGAAAAACATTACAGCCTTTTTTTGTTACTTTTACTGTTTACTGTCTGTTCATGTTACATGTTTGGCTGTTAACTTTTACACAGTTGATATAAAATATTTTACAACAGTATTTGGTTCAGAATCTTTTTTTTCTGGATTTTCCTCTTTAAAAATTGGGTGCGTCTTATGTGCCGGTGCGTCTTATGAGCCGAAAAATACGGTAATTCATTTCTCTGTTCAAGCCTGTTTTCTGATCTTGTTCAGAGTTAAACCCTTAGTTCGTTTTTAGTCTGCCTTAAGTTTTAGTTATTTGAGGTTTTCCCTTCCATGGGTGTTTTGTGTTTCTTATTTTGTTATTATTACTACAGTGCTTGCTGCTGTGTCCTGCATTTGAGAGTGAGATCCTTTACAGATGTAAGTTTGTGAAATAGTCATGAGGTTGAATCTATTTGGGTTGAGTAATTGGGAACATGTTTTTAAACATGATTGTGTCTTCTGTAGTTTCTAAAGTATTCTTTCCCACACGGAACTACCCTTAAAAAACATATATGCCTTAATACAGGTTTTGAATATATGTGACGTACATAAATTGACGGCACATGTTTTGATGTTTTTCTATGTTATATGTGTCGAGTGAAATGATTGACTTCATTTAAATGCTCTCTGCCATATTTCTCTCATTTAGTATGTATATTTAAGAAGATTTATTCATAAATTATGTGTTGCTAAGCACATAAAACATGGAACATAGATTACATTTTGACACACAGGTTTTGTTTACTTTGCTTTCCGTAATTAGTTTGTTCGGGAACTGCATCAGGTATTTTGTGTGCACACCTCCCTGGCTGCTGAAGTAATGAAACACAAGCTTCTTTACTTTTTGAGCTAAGAGGCTAACTGAGTGAGTGCTGTGATCTGAAATGGTCCGTCACTATAAAAGCTCCCCCAGGAACCACTGCTGCATCTTTGTTCCGCTTGACCCTACCATTCTGTAAATTGAAGTTTCTGTAAATGGTCCTGTATTTTGTTTATTTGGGCTCAGGCCTGTCTTCATTTCCTTTAAAGTTTGATATTTCTTTCATATGAAAATAAGAGCTAGGCTACATGCATGAGCTAGAGTGAGATTTGCACAATAGGACACATGTGTTGAATGTACATGTAGGGCTTATATGTGGATAAAAATATGCAATAAAGGAGACCTATATAACCTGTATATGCGCCTCAATTTTGCCATATATGTGGCATATATGCAGCATACATAATGTCATATATACTCCATATGCACTTATATCCTCATATAGGTTCTTTCCTAGTTGTGTGAAGGTGGCACTAATACAAGTTGAATTTCCTTTACTGTGAAATCCACCCTTGTGCTGCTCATTTCAGAAAGACCTTAAGACAACATTATGAAATATGATCTCAAGACGTTTGACACAACAGAGGACCCTTGACACTTAAATAAAACCAATATACAACACTTTTCTTTTAATGTGAATAAATGTGAAAGGACGACTCTCTTTGTGTTATGCTCTTGCTATGAGCTGTGTCTCGAAGCACAGCTCAAACTAATATTTCTAATAATATTAATGATCTGCTGCTGACACAATCTTGTATCTCTCAATCCAGCTTTAGAGAGGAGACCAAAAACAGCACTTTAACAACCAGATTCAATTCATATTATTAATTATGTATACCTCTGAAAACACTTAAATAATCCATTATTTCTAATTTAGCAAATCTGGAAAAGTTTACAGTTGCTGTGAGGTACTATAACCAATTTATCGTATTGATATTTAAAGTGAACTAACTGAACCAAAGCTACCTGCCATCTAATCAGAATCCAGTATTCAGACAGACCACATTTTATTTTAAGCACCTTGAATATTTAAAGCATATATTTCATAAATTTTTATAGCGCTTTTCCAGACACTTTACAATTTTTCCGAGCATTATTTGGTCACTCCACATTCACCCTCTGGTGGTGATGAGCTACCTTGGTGCCTTGGGGAAGTCTGACAGAATGTGGTAGCAATTTCACAACACCCCACCAGTCACACACATCCATACAGGGCCACAACGACAGAATGGACCTGCCGATGATCGAACCGCCAGCCTTATAGGGTGACCAACTTCCCCAGTACGCCACTTATCGCCCCAATTGACTTAAGGCCTTTACACACCTATGCATTTTTTTAATGCAGGGGCTGCATGCACTAAATCTTTAGTCTTAGTTACACAGGTGCTAATGTGACTATACACACCAGCTGAAAAAAAATGCTGCATCCTTTTTCAAGAAACACACCGAGCCCTTTTTTTTTTTTACAACCAGTGTGTCAAATACAGTGATGCCACTTTTGGTCACATGTTTTCAACCGGGAAAGGCATCAAAAGGCGGCGTGTGAGAACAAACAAGGAGCTGTACTCCCAGGGGGGCAGAAATAAAGTCGGGTCTCTTTAGACAACAGGATAGTCTGGAGCAGTGTCCAGTCATTGCTGAATTCACACAGTACAATAAGACTTCACACGGAAAAACCAAAACCACTGTTTATATTGCCGTCTATGCCCTTGTATCTTCACAGTGCTCTCCATATGGCTCTTTTAATCTCTGCAGATAATCACAGATATCATTTCAGTCAGAACACACGTGATTGTGACTCATTGATATTTGAGAAGCATCTCGTTTGCCGGGTGATTGTCACACACGTGGACGAGCTCCGATCTGCATGCGATTATGGGTATAAACTAAAAATCGGTGCTAAAATCATGCGCCTATAACCAGCTTTAAAGAGAAGTGTTTTTTTTTCTCGAAAACAAACATTTTGGCTTTATTTTGACAGATAAGCTCATCCTCTACTCCTTCTCCATTACTGCACCTCACATCTAGAGATGTGGAGAGGGTCTGTGCCTTCATTTTTAAATCCAAGAGAAAGACGCAGGGAGCTAATGATGCAGATATGTGAAGGCCTTAAAACAAAAGCCTATTTGATGGCAAGCGTGTGTCGACTGACTTGAAGAAGTCCTCCTTGCAGTAGATGTTCTCTCCACGACTGAAGCACTTCTCACGCAGCTCGCTCTGACAGTCGTTGCACCGAAGACATCGGCCATGCCAGCTCCGCTCCAAGACCTTCAGCAGGAAGCGCTCCGCGATCCGTTGCCCGCAGCCAGCACAGACTGGAGCATCTGCATGAAAACACATAAAAACTGTTTAGCTTGTCTCTAAAAACCAGTCCCTGACAGAACTGCTTCTGCAAAATTTGACTAATATACAGGTAGTTTTCCACACTTCCCGCACTGCAAACCAGTATGCTTGCTTTCTTAAACTGTAAAGCTACCTTAATCAACCTAAGTAATCCAGCACCTTTTTGAGCTTTTTTACTTCTTTACAATTGGCTCCAATAAATGATTACACAAGAATTGCATAAAAATCCTGATGTTGCACAATTTGACGTTGACGTTGAAATTTTTACTGCCAAACAGTAAAAAAAAAAAAAAAACTACTGTTGAGGCAAAAAAAATCATAAATTCCACAAAAAGCAACGACAAGGACAAAACAATGTGAAAATTGTATCTAAAAATAAATTTCCAAGTAGGTTTGCACTTACAAGGAATTTGCTTTGGTGACAGAAGCTACCAGTTGCACATTTCTAATCGACAGGAAGTAAAAATAGGAAATAAATAAGAAGAATAAAATTTTTTAAATAAATAAATAAAAAATTATTGCCATCTAGTGGTGAATATATTCTACTCAGTATATATATATATATATACTGAGTAGAGCATTTAAGTGTTCATGAGGTAACTTTGAAAAATACAATGTCGGATGCCAGAACTTTATGCTTGACCTTTGAAAAATACTAGCCATTTCACAGGTCTTGTACTTCCAAGGGCTATTTTTTCACCACTAGATGGCAATGATTTTGGGTCTGTTAAATGAAACTGAAAGCGATGGAAACTGTAAATTATGTCAAAACTCTTGTAATGTTCGTTTAGATCTAAATATACCAAAGATAATAACCTTCTTGAAAGGTTAGTTTAGTTTAAAGCACATTAGTCAAATATATGTACACCAACAATGCAAAGGATGTGTGTTCAAACCCCGGGGAAGCAAGAGCTTTTGTCCATCCCTTCACATGTATTTTGTTTGGCATAAAAGTGCCAGCTAAATGCACAAACTTATATATTCATAGCTAAAATATTATAAGAATTAATGTTTGAAAAACTATACTTTTTATGACAAGTTTAGATGTAACTGAAATTATGATAACTGAAAAATTCAAATATCGCATTGAGTTCTACAGTCTGAACGCTGTTTTCAAGTAAGAACTAAGAAAGTAAATTATTATTATACGTTTATATGTTTTTTATGCAAATCTGGACAGAAAACCAAGATGCACGTAAATTTTGAAAATATGCATAAGAAAAAGGATCACAAAAACTGTGCTTTATTTGCAAATATTTTATAAAACATTTCAGTTTTGTGAAAACATTTAGTTTGCATCTTTAGATGGAAACAATACATGCAAAAATTAGGCTCTATTGGGTGAACTTCAAACTATTTTTTTAAATTTTGCTAAATTTTAAAATCAAAATGAAACAGTCTGTTCTTAAGTCTATCAACTTTAAGTACATACAAAGCTGTGCAAAAGTTTTAGGTAGATGTAAAATACTGTAAAAAGAAATCTTGTGTTTGTTTTGCCTTCAACCCAACATCAATTCTAAGATATACTTAAATAAAATCAGTGATTTTTTAGGATTATTTCCAGAAATCATACAAAACAAGTGCCAATAATAAAGCTGTAAACCAAGTAATGAAGTGAAACAGAAAGATCTGTGTAGGAGGCATAAAACTGTGTGAGGAACAGCCAACTCAGTTGCCAATGCGAGGATGAGAAAGACTTTTGTCATTTCTCATTTTTGTCTCGGGAGGATTGAGCACAGCAACAAGACAGAAGGTAGTTATATAACATCAACAAGGTCTCTCCCACTCACTGAATTCAAAGCAGAGTGGGGTTACAAGATGGGCTGTTCAAGCTCTTTTCAAGAAGCATAAAGAAACCAGTGATAGTGGGGATGCAGTAGTTGGCCAAGGAAACATCAAGCTAATGATCATTTAGAACATTAAATGTGAGAGTCAGTAGTGAGTGAATATGGCCCCGCCCAGGACGGTCTGAAAACATGTTTAGGGTGTTTCCTTCCACCGCAATTCAATGGTGGTGAAAGAATGCATTGCTACTTTGAAATATTTGTACATAGGGTTAGTAATAATGTATGAATTGACTTTTACATGGCCATCGATCACTTCCAAGAGCCAAGCTGACTAAACTAAGTTTTCAAATAAACAATGTCAATGTAACTCTAACAAAAACCTTGTTAAAAGGCTATGTTCACAAATTGAACAATTGATCGGAGGTTGCTTGTATTTTGTTTCATTGCAGTCTCCTCTAGTGGTGGATTCTGGGAAGATTCTGTGAAAGTCGCAGTGGATTTTAGGTCATTGTAGATGTAGAAACGATGTAGTTCTGCAGTGTATTACTAACTACAGCGCATTTAGATTGAGGCCGTTATTTACCACACCAAGGACAACACAGCAGGAATCTGACAAAACATTACAGTGAATCATTATGCTTTTTATTCAAATTGGATATAATGCCTCATTTGCTTTATTTGCTTTAAACTTATTATTATTTTCAGGTTCTTCTTATAAAAAAAAACTAATGTATCACCTTCTTGTCTGTTCGAGCTATAACCCTCAAACTTTGCACAGACAAACTAGTGTGATTTGAGTTGCGCTGTCTTTTATTAGAGAACCCACGGTTTCCATGGAAATGGCAAAAAAACGCCAAAAAATATTCATTGAGTTTGAATGAGGTCAAATTTAAGAAAAGCTGTGTGTCAAGCCGAGAATCTCGTAGAAACTTCAAATTGTGCAAACTTATCACTCTGTACAATGAAATGCCAAGCATTGTGCAAAACTGTTTGAACCCTGGGCTCTAGGGGGTCAAAGGTCACCAAAGACTTATAATGGACTTTGGAAATGAATAGGAAAGGGAACTGAAAATATCTTCGAATGGCGTTTTTTTTTAAGTTACCGTAAACATAGTAACAACCTCAGCTTGGTTGGTTTATATAATTTTGAGTCAAAAAGGGAACATTATATTATGTTGGTGACTTCTCCATAGCAACCAGACTGGTTAACATTAAGTCCTGTTTGGTATATCTCAGCTTGTAAAAGTCATAGAGACATGAGGGTTGTTTTATTTCACTCATATTGACATGTGGAACGATACATTATGTCACTGACCCCTCCATAGGAATTGTATACCATAGCATCCAATTGACATATACCTATATCAGCTTAGAAAAATCTTAGGAGACATGGGGCTTGGTTTGTGTTACGTTGTATAAACAGTTTTACACGGCACTAGGACAAGACAACATCAAAGTTTGCATGCCAACTTCAGCCACTTTAGTAATGGATATCCACAGACAAACACTTGCCGGTTCATTCGGGGGCCAACTGTTACATTTTTAATTGTTTCATTTCAACATGTGCTAAAAATTCAATAATCGGGCAGGAAAAACACCAATATATATCCAAATATTATCTTTTCTACCCATATAGATGGCATCATACAGTCTGACAACTGCAACAGAGCAGACCAAAAGACTGAAGAGTGTCTGAAGCATGCACCTTAAAATATTTAGCTGTTAGATTGTGATTAATGCGTCAAGTTGAGATGTATACGGTAGGAAAACTCAAGAATAGACTTGATGTTATCCATCCTCACAATGAAATTCGTCACTATTTCAACACTCATGGCTCACCACAGATGATGCTCAAGTTAGCCTCCAGTTTAGCTGCCTACATTATTTCTCTCCATAATCCCATTATTAAAGGCCAAATATAAGTAGAACATACAGAAATTGATAACTGGACATACATTACACATTTTCAAGTTTTATAAGATTAATCATTTGCAAAAGGGTATAAATGCAATTGCAACGAAAGCAATTGTATCATGCAGTTTTTATTATTCAACTGGCACAAACATTGCAGAAAAGCTGGAAATCAAAATGCTTAAGATCAGCTGATAACTCAAATTAAAATTCTTCAAAATCTCTCTTAAAAATTGGTGACTGATTGCATTGAAAGGAGTTAAACCTTTTCGATAAAATCAGGGAATCAAGTATAGTCATCTAATAATCAAGGAAACAAACCAAGAGTGGATAACATCTACACTAGGAAGGGCAGTGAACCAGAACAAGATACAGAGAAGACTCCAGATTGAGATGAAAGATGGACAAGAGCAGGAAGACACAGGAAGACGATGATGGATTACACAAGGAGTAACAGCAGGGTTAGATGATGTCAACACGAGCAATGGAAATCTTGTGCATGTGCTTAAATAAAAGCAGGTATTTCCTGCATCTCCATCCACATAATTTCATTCACATTGTTATAAACTTCAAAACATTGCTGTGAAGTATCCAGTAGCGCATCTCCCTATACACCGAGATGGAAATGCATTTACTGAATAAATCCCAATGGGTTTCTCTGTCAGAAATGGGCCGTGATGGCGTGATTATTGGACTAGCACAACTTTTGAAATGTTTTGGTCATTATAAAATTCCTTTGTCAACCAGATGATTCCTCCGGGTTTCCCCCGTAAGCCCAAAAACATGCGGTAGGTTGATTGAATAATCTAAATTCCCCTAAAGTGTGAATGTGTGTGTTCCCCTGCGATGGAATATTTATGCCATATTCCAGTTTTTAATTTCTTTTGATGGAAACATGGCTTCTTTCTCTGTCTCAAAAGCTCTGTTGCATGTTTTTCCTAAAGTAAATGTCATGCTTTTGATTTCCACTTACATTATGGCACAAACAAGCAGCTGGTCTGCACAATCTCAAATTGATTATTCAAGGTGAAGGAATTGAAACCCGAGGACTGACTTTTACCTAAGCACTTCTGTAATATTAAACAATCATCATCATCTTGTTTTATTCAGGAATAAAAGGCAATCTCAAAATGATATGCTGGATTATCTGTTGTTCATTTCATGATGGATAGAGAATACTTCTTAAGTTGATCCTCGTACATGATGTAGTTTTATAAAAATGTACCTTTTTTAGATCACACACATTCTATCGACTCGTTTCTTTGGTAATCAAGGGAAGGGAGCATGTTCTTCATCAAGTACATCAGCGTTGCTTAAACATTTCCTCAAAAAGACACGGCTTTTCTAAATGCTCAGCTGGTTCAAAACATCAGACCTCAGATCCATACAATAATATTTTCTCAAAGTAGGGATTGATGAGAATTAAATTCATGTTCCAGAGTGACAATTCGGATCTGAACTACATACCCAAACACGTATTATCCTTAGATAGTTTTGTGTACAGGACCCGTCAATAATCATTAATCGCAAAAAGTTATTTCGAAATAAAGTACTAATCAAGGCATTTTTTTTCCAGAAAAAGAACTGAACGAAACTGTAATAAAGCATTCTAATATTCGCAGCTTGTTGAAGCACATTGATTCAATTTTTGCAAAGATATGTTGTCACCTCGTCATATGAGCTCCACCTGTGACTAATAATGGATCAATTAGGAATCAGGTGTGTTTAAAAACCTTAAAGCACTAGACCTCTGCAAACATACCTAGGATTCACCCTGAGACTACAGTGTTGATTATTAAGAGGTTGTCACCTCAGCGTCAAATACAGTATTCGAAGACATTGGAGGCATTTTTGACTAGCCCAGGTCAAATAAACGATTGTTGGCTTGAAAATCCAAAGCCAGCTCATTGCCCACTGCAGCAGAATTCCATAAGACATGGTCACCTGAAGTCCCTGTGTCCACCAGAACAGGTCTGGGGTTACACTCAGTATGGGGTGTGCGAGAGATCTGCAAGGTGGAAAGCTAAGAGGCTAAATTCTGCAGCTGGATGGTGCCCTGTCGCATACTTCAATCTACGTATCAAAGTTCCTCAAGGCAAAGAAGATCAAGATGGTTCAGGATTGGCCCTCCCAGTCACCATACATGAACATCATTGAGCATGTCTGGAGTAGGATAAAAGAGGAAGCGTGGCAGACGAAACCAAAGAATATGGAAGAACTCTGGGAGGCATGCAAGACTGCTTTCTTTGCTAATTCTGATCCCCATAAATAGATTGCCGAACCAAATGGATGCAGTTCTTCAAGCTTGTGGAAGGATCTCACAGCACCACTATTTATTTGCTGATATATTTTGTACTTGTAGTAAATTTGTTTAATTTCTGTATAGGCGATACAAATTGTGTCTTGCCAAAATTTGACCTTTCTGTCTTGACTACATTTTTTGGGGTCACGGGGGTCTGCCGGTGTCCCTCCAGTGCACATTGGGCGGGAGGCTGGGGTAAGCCCTGGACTGGTCGTTAGTCCATCACAGCATAAACTTGTTCATTGTATAAAAGATTGTGAGGGAAACCAGAATACCTGGAGGAAACCCACACAAGCAAATGGAGAACGTGCAAACTCCTTGCAAGAAGGTCCTCAAATTGATAACCTTCTAACTGGAAGGCCACCGTGCCACCCTTTTTAAATCAATGAAATGTCAGTGCATTAAACATAATTTGGGAAGGTTTAATCAATTAATTAAAAGTTAATAGCAGGTGTTTCTACAAAATAGATAGGGACGGTTTGTTTAAACTGATGCCATTTATATTATTGAAGATTTCCCGCTCTAAAATTTGCATCTTTTGCAGTTTGTAATGTTTTCAAGGTTAGTTGGATAGTCATGAATTAAAGAACACAATTAACAGAAGTGGACTCAACCTAACATACAACTGTCTGGAAATGCAGTTCAAATAGTCTTCATCAAGTACATCTGAAACAAGATTTTTTATTTTTGTGTTGAAGAGCCAATATCATCCGTTTGAAAAGTTAATTATTGGGTTTTTGAAGTTTCCAACAACAGGTTTCAAAATCTGTAAAAAAAAAACACTTTTTATTTACAGTTATCTTTTAATACACATTTATTTTTACCGCATTTTTAAACAACTCAGTAATGAATCGTTTTATGATCGTACGAAACTCCCCAGCGAGATAAATTCTTGAGATTGGCAACAATTTGTGTTGTTAAGGAGGTGCAGCAATTGCAACTGATGTTTAACAATTTTCTTTCTCAGATTCGAAGATGGCAAATTTACCTTGTTTTTGCAACGGATGTGTGCTCTACATCATATCCCTGCACCACTGCAGGGACCATGTTGCCTGCAAAGTTTCGATAATGCTGAACGACATATAGTTCTTAACTGTATCAGCAGTTTCGCATTGTATTACAACATGGTTAAAAATGACTTAAAAATACAAGTTAAAATGGAAAAGGTGGTATAAACTGGTCAATCGGTCTCAACAGATTCAGTGGTCTGTGGTAAAAGCACAATCATTAGGGCCTTTGTGTACAAAAACTGTGTACAGACAAATCTATTGAATAATTTTGAGGAAAATGTAGGAACGAAAGTTTTGTCAAAACAAGCAAAAAATATGATTAGAAAATTTACGTTCATCGTTTTGGCACAGATGACTTCTGAGGGAGGGGCTTTACAGCAGTTTGCCCTCTTGACAAGTGAGATTACCAAACTAGGGAGTATTTTGAGGCCTTAAAACCAGAGTACTAGGTCTTTTGAGGGCCTTTTTGAGCCCATCTCAGAGCGGAGAAAATTTCTCACCAGAACCTTCTCCTTCATAGTTCCTGGCTGGTGGAGCTCTCTTGCAGTGTCTGTCACAATGCTTAAAAAGCAACTAAAAGGTCTACTCTTTCCAGAATCAGCTTGAACCTCTTCTATTTGCACGTCTCATGATTAATCCGACCTTGTAACAATCTGCTTGTGTTTACTCCCGAATTGTAAGTTGCTTTGGATAAAATACATAAAATTTAAATGTAACTCAAACCAATAAAATCTGACCGTGCTCTTCACGTTGACATCATGACTGTGTTTGCCAGCTTTTTAGCAGATCTTGCCACTGACAGGTCTAATTAAAACAACTTGAGACTAAAATCTTAGGAAGGCGTTTCAATTGTCAATTCCTTCTTAAAATATGGTCTAAAACTACCCTGTTTCTAAAGTTAAGGAAATTATGGATATTGTTGATTGTTGCGTACAATTATAATTCACTTTTTTATTTAACAGAAATTTATATTTAATAGAAACACTGTGACCCCCGGCTTTAGGACCCAGCAGAAAGGTTTATATTCACCTGCTCTCCTGTGTTGCTGCATCTAGGTCATGTTTTAAACGTACTTTAAATGTGTTAATAAAAGCTGATGAATTAAAAAGTTATATTCTATACCAATTATTATATAGATCAACTGTCAGGGGAGATTCTAGTATCAGAGCTCAGCCATGTGATTAAAAAAAGGCCTCTAAAAATCCATAATTTTACAGGCCATTAATAAACAAATACAAGATATCTGGCCTTGATTTAAAATCAAGGAAATTATATCTCTGATATTTAGGGAAAAAAATCATATCATTTAAATATTTACTGCACAAAATTGGGTGTTATATTTTCATCAAAGCTTGTCAAAAAAGTTTAATTTCAGAATAAAGTTGAGTAAATAGAAGAATATTTCCATAACAGCTTTAGCAATTTTGCCACAAATTGTTCTAATTTCTGTAATTTCACGCCTGATCCCTTCTGGTGTCTCTTTGGTCTCATGGTCTTCCCTGGATTTGTGGAGACGATTGTTCTTTCCATTTATTCTCACATAACTCAGCATTAAAAAACTATCTAAAAAAAATCTACAATAAAGATGCTTAAACAAGAACAGAGAATCTTCAGTCCACTTTCTAACAATTCTTTGTCCTGATTTTCATTCAAATATCAGGAACCAGTTAAGTAGTTATTCGCAAATTTTCAAGCTTTTCACATCTCAGTGTCAGGCCAGAACTAGTTAAAAAATGTTCTGTGCTGCGCCACCTACCGGATTAGAGTTGTATTTTTATAATGATGTGCAAGTATTGCATTGTGCTTTCTTCTCAAACAAGTTCACCAAACTCAACACAAATAATAACTGTCCTACATTTGAAATAACACTGAATACTTTGTTTACATTTTTATAGGTCCTAAGATGAAGTTAAGAGATGCGTAGTACCCCTACACGCGGAGCACGCAGTCTGCATAGGGAACCAAATACCAGAGAGGGGCACCATTGTCAGCTAACAAGAAGAAAAATGTTACTATTAAAGAAATTGTAATAATTATGAATGAATGACAATTGACTACATTGTTACATGCATAAATAAACATTTATACTATACTGCATTTAGAAATATCTTTTAATTATAAAGTTATACGAGGCTGAACATTGCTTCTCATTGACCTTTACACATATATACCCCTATAATTTGTGCTTTGAGATTCTATTTCTAATTCTCTCTCATGGAGGCGTTTGAAAAATCTTACATCAGTATTTTTCCCTGTCATAATCCTAAATTTAAGAATATTTACTGTTTACTGTAGCATTGTTTAGTTATTCCATCATGAATCTGATTTAAAAAACGCGTAAAATGTGTTAGAAACATTTTGGGGGGCACCACAGTAAATTTACGGACTCATTTGGCCAGCAGTCAACATTGGAACAGTATACACAGGGAAATGCATCGTCTCTTTCAAGGTTCTATTTGACTACAGCGTGTTAATAATAATGTCAATAAAGATATCAAGATAAGCCAAAAGCTTTTTTGCGATGTCCTGTCCTTGGGGCCAATTTTAAAATTGTATTTATATTTGGTTGTTGTATTACATCAAAATGGATTCACGTGTGCAAATTGAAAAAAAAAAGAAGTCTCTGAGATGTCACACTAGAGATCGAATAATAAAAGAAAACCAAGCGCTTCCAAAGAAAATAATACAGTTTAATAAATTGCAAAACAATGTATTAGCACCACACTCACGTTTTGTAGATAAACCACTTTAAGCACGACTAGTTTAACTAAAGTGTAATACACTCGATCCGGGAGCTTTAAGGTACAGAACTTATTTGTCTATATTGTTGTATATAATGTTTTATTTTGTATTTTTTATTATTTAAACCAGATATTGAAATAACATTAATTGTTGAACTATTAAATGTTGGCATAATGGCTGTGGAAAAAATGTTATTATGGGCTTTTTGAGAAAAATTAAAAACGTAATTTAAGTTTCACTCAAAGTTTTTTATGTTTGTTTGAAATCAGATGTCAGAAGTTAAATATTATGGACGAATAGTCGGATTATAAGATGCATCAGATGGTCGAATAATTAGAAATAGCATGAACTCATTTTTCTTACAGAGGCGATGTTGCCCTTATGCTCATCTGAGGTGTTCAGAGCAGAGTTTGCACCTGCTGTAGGTGACACTCGATCCTGATGGTAAATTTTTAAGCTCTGGAGTCAGTCAGAGCCGCTCCCCAGCTGCCGCAACTCATGACAAATTCATTCTCTCCAAAGCGAAGCGAACTATAGCAAACAATCAAACAACGGTTTGAACTTGAGAAATTTCTGACCGCAGGTTTGTTTATTTTGTCATTTTTGAAGGGATGCATGCCTCAATAAATACTTAAACCGGGATTAAAAAACAAAAAAAAACAAAAAAAACAAAGCTGCGATGGACTGGTGACCTGTTCACGGTGTACCCCCGCCTCTCGCCCAATGTGTGCTGGAGACCCCGAAACGGGAAAAAACGGGTTGGGAAATGAATGAATGAATGAAAAAAAACCAAACCAGCAACCAGCGCTCTCAAACTTGGTGTTTCGAAAGAAAATAGCAAACATTAATCGACAACATTCCAGTCGTCCTTCGTTGTCACCATAGGGTCCATCTATAAAGTATGTTGGAATATTAATAGTAACAGTTCCAAATAAGATAAGCGCATTTAAATGCTGCATTAACATATTCCGTGTATATAAATGGAAAACACTGAAAACTCACGAAAGCTCTCCTAAAAGGAAATGGATCGAAATTCTTTAGAGTGCTTCAACATTCAAAAAGAGCCTCGAGCTCTTCACCTGATGATTTATACTCGTGTCATTTGTTTATTGGATACACGTTTAATTAAAACAAGGTTATTCGTTGGTTCCTCACAGGTTTGAGGATGCTTTAATGAACCCCTTTAAGCTCTTTTTGGTTCTTCACCGGTTCTTCGCAGAATTGAAGGGAAGGTGGCATTTGGCACTTTTCCCCCCTGAAGAACCCCCTATGCTCTTTTTGGTTCTTCACTTGTTCTTTGTGGTTTGCTGCGTCGCTGCAGAGGAAGTGTGTACTTTTGTCTGAAGGTTTAGACAGTTTTCTCCTTCACGTGTTTAAAGCAGTTGCGGTTTTTGTGATTTGATCGGAAACATAGTCGGTGACGTGATCAAATCATGTTCATAAAACAAAGAGTTGTTTTAGTACAAACATGTCTCAAGTTGCTCGAATCATTTCTCCAGAGTAATGTAATATAATTGTTTGGAACCGGAGGACACATTACAGTAAAGTAAATTCAACTTACGTTTAAATCCAATTGTATATGTAAATCGATCTTCTAAGTCGGTAAATTGATTAATGTAATTTATCTAAATGCTAATTTGTTTATAATACGGCTGAATGTGAGTTGATTTTTCTATACTGGCCAGGACTTAGTGAAATATACTATTAGTTCTCATTTAGAAATTTTCCCGCGTCAAATTAAACTCTAGATTTAAGTTTACTTTTATTACACCAGTCTCCAGCATCTGATCAATAATAATAATAGATATTATTATTATTATTATTATTATTATTATTATTATTATTATTATTATTATTATTATTATTAAATAGTAAATAAACCGGGACTGGATCTATTCAAATTTATCAGAGACCATTTTTAGATTGTGCGATTACTTCACAACACCAAACGTCCATTAATCTGCTCCATCCAGACAGATAATAAAAACTTTGGACTAAAATTTAGATTATTTTGATATTTGTGTCATATTCTCTTTTGCTTGGCTATTTCTTACTCTTTATTTTTTTTACTCTTAATCCTGGCACAAAGTTCATTCTGGCTGGGATGTGAAAAAATATCCGTTTATTGTGGTTTAATATACAGACGCGTCAAGTTGTGTGATGAAATGTTCTTTTTTTTTGAAAAGCATAAGTATTGTAATGTCAGAGAGTGGATATTTTACCTGAAATTTGACTTGCCTGCTTTTTCTTAATAGCGTAAAAGATTTCACGCGAAAATCTTTCTTTTTTTCATTATTTTAAAATATCTTATAAACGTACATTGTTAACGTATGGTCACCTAAAGTGAACGACAAGATCGTTCTTTAAAATGCCGACTGGAAAATAATTTCTTATTAATTCATAACAGTACATTTTTAACTGTTATTTTAAATATTTTTAAACGAATTACATTTATCTTACCTTGACTGGAACTGTAAGTTCTGCAGTAATTTCCCGAGGTTTGACAACTCGATCCCGGATGCTCCAACAACATGATGATTATCAGGAACAAATAAACCGGTAATAATAATAAAAAAGAACTCTTATTAGAGTAAAATGTGTTTGAAATGACCCAAGCTGAATTATAGCCAAGCCTGGCGGACCAGTGCAGAGCGTGAAGCGCAAGTCTCCTAATGCTCCCCAACAGCAGGAGATGCTTAACGCCACAAAAGCCGCTGTGTGCGCACGCGTGTTTGGAAGAGGGAGGGGGTTAAAATCGGTCATTATTTAGATTTGTAGCCTACAGTTTAGACCCTTGCCACTTAATGCCACGCCGTGACCGTTGGAGCAGAGTGCGTCATCTTTATTTCCGCCTCACTTCAAGGTGGAGCGGTTGACGGGGTTAACACTGTTTTCAACCCTGTGTCGGTGTTTGTCCTGCTTGTGCGTCATATTCAGTGCTGTGTAAAAGTTTGCGAATGGTATGAAAAAGAATGATTTGGCATACATTTACCAATTATGAAAAAGTAAACAAAAGAGAAATGTTAATCAAATCAATTATTGGGGTTAATAATTTTGAAGGAAATAGTAGCTAATAGTAGCTGCTAATGATCATTAATGTCACACTTAAACTGAAACTTGGTGCCAGGTTGAGAAAATGTGGAATCGGGTACTGTCTGGAGAAGTTTGGCCAGATGATCTGCATGAAGGAGTTATAGTCCCAAAGGCTATATTTCCAACAAAAGAACTAGTGACTCATGTTTGCACAAACATATATTCACTCAAAAAATGGCTGAATATTTGTGTGTACATGCAATGTATTCATTGAAAGGCTGAAGAGCGATGCGATAATGAGTGTTTGAGGAAACAGTGAGGCATGGTGGAGGTACATTTAATGTTTAGGGGTTGCATTTCTGCAAATGGAGTTGGCGATTTGACCAGGATTAGTGGATATCAATCGCAGAATACCAGGGAGGGGTATAAATTGGACAATGAGCTCATCCATACAGCCAACGTGATTAAGAGCTATCTTCAGCATAAAAAAGAACGAGGCGTACTGAAAGCGATGCAGAGCCCTGATCCCGGGATAATGTAAAAAGACAGAAGAATGTGAGAAAGCTAAACCCACAGAAGACCTGGAGGATAAAAGATCAACTCTTCAAGTTTTCAAAACAGTTTTGTTTTTCACACGTGGTCTAAAATAGAGAACAGGATCTGGTTGACCTGTCCAGCTCAGTCTGGCTGCAGATTGTGAGGTTTAATTAATTTTTTTTTTCAGAAATAACTAAATCAAAGCAGTGCAGTAAGTAAAAAACGAGATTGATCAAAAATGTTTGTAGTTCCAAACCTCAGAAACTCAGTGGATCAAATCTAATCAGGTTTCAAAGAAAACAGACTTTCCTTACAGTCACCCAGACAGATTACAGAGAAGAGGGCGACTCTTTTTTTTTTGGGGGGGGGGGGGATACTTTGACAGCTGCACAGTGTGTGGTGAATGCATGGAATTGTTTCCTTATTTTAATGTTTTTTCTTTTTTTTGTCCTCTTGGTGTTTTATGTATAGATAGAGAGAATGACGGAGAGAAAGCAAGTGACTTTGTTTTTGGTCTCTGTCCCTGGTCCTGAAAGAGCAAAATGAGACTCAGATACTCTGTAAAGGAAGAAACTCTGTGTTTGCCTGAGTGATAGTTCAAGCAAAATACTACGGAGCTTTACATTGTTCCACGTTTTCGTATTAAAGAATGAATGAAGAATTAGGCAAAGCTAAGGTTTTTTTGTGAATCACTGTGTATTTACTTGTGGATCATAGATCTATTGATTCAGACACATGGTCAGTTCTTCCCAAAATCCTCAGATGAGATGAGGTTGTGGAGGGTTGTGCTTTTGGTGGCCAAGACTTCAGTTAATTACCATTAAACCAAAGTTAGAGAATCCCTCAATAGTGTACCCAAATACAATAGGACAACACATAAAAGGCATTAAACAATTTGTTGTTATAATAATCATAAGGAATGCACTAGTTCTGTAAGTTATTCCTACTGCTATTGAGGTCGGACGAGGCTGTCACGAAATGATCGTACACACACCAGGGGAACAACGTAATGAACAGAAGATTATTGATGACAAAGGATATACAATAATGAAAGGCTTGGCAATCCAGATATCTGTTTAATCACAGCAGGGTCCTCAGATGTTCACTCTGGCTGCAGGAGATCTTCAAGTGAGTGTTCAGCCAATTCAGAAGGTGTGTAGTGGAGGATGTGCATACACCATGAGGTAATAGGTAAGTATTAGCAGCTAAACTCGGCAAGCGATTCAGAGAGAATGCTAGCGAGGGAGTCCAGGGAGTAAACATATAAGGGAAAGACATTGACGATGGACTTTGGGCTTTTGTGGATTGAGTTGGGTGGGCAAAAAGTCTTTAGTCAGCCACTAAATGTGCAAGTTCCCCCACTTAAAAAGATAATAGAGGCCTGTAATTTTCATCTTAGATTTGTGTCAGCTATGAAAGGCAAAATTAGAAGGAAAAAAAAGAAGTAATTAGTAAATTCCTCAGTAGAATACGTATTTGTTACATACAAACAAGCTAGATGTCTGGCTCAACAGACCTGTACCTTCTTTTGTTGGAGGGTCCCCTGTCCCCCACCTGTATTAATGTCTTCAAACAGCCTCACTCCAAACTCCACTGCTTCCAAGACACAACAGCTGTCAAAGGACACCAGAAACAAAATTGTAGACTTGCACCAGGCTGGATCTGCACATCGCCCTCGATCTGAGGCTCTGAGCTAGATCTCAACCATTGGGGCAAAAATGATCACAAGGACTGTTAATAAAAATCCTAGATGCACACAGGGACGTAGTGAAATACCTGGGACAAAAGTAATGATGGCTTCCATCAGAAACACACTGTCAGAAGATACATTTGGAAGCACTTTCATGCTATATTAGTAAAGTTACCAAACCAAACAAGCCTCTCTCACAGGGTCTCGCAGAACACTTAAGCCTTCTACTCAGAGGTTTTCCTTAATACCTATTTCTGGTAGTTTGTGTTTTGTAAAGTTTTTCCTCGTTACAAGAGAGGAAATTCTACAACCATTTCTTTATATAGCAAGGGTTTCCCAGTCTTATCTCATCCACGTCCCAAGGTTGCCCCAGGCTTTTTAAACACCCTCAAAGATGCCCTGTTTACCTGGCACCCACTACTAGCCCCCTACTTACCTATGGCTCCCTGGCTTCCCCTGCTTACCTATTCCTGATGGTCTTTGTTTTCTTGGAAGTGCCTTTCAAAGTTACAATTCTTTCCACAACCTTATCTATTAAATTGCAAGGGTTTTACAACCAATCTCATCACTATACCAAGGTTCTCTCGGCTGAGCTTACTGAGCTTCCATTATTACCTTCATTTTTAGACTCATTCCTGGAAGTTTATAATATCATATAACCCGAGAAGCAAAATACCATGGGTTCAAACCATCATTTCCCCAGCAGATATCATGAATTATCCTGCTCAGTACCCTGTTGTGACTGTTATTTTATGTTCACAAAGTGGGATCCAGACGCAGAAGAACAAGAACTCATGGACTTATTGTCAGAAACTGAAGGCAATATCAAAGGATGCCTCCCAAAGACCTTGGGGGTGGAAATCAAGTGGCAGATCGCAGAATTGAAAACTAATAAGGATCTTTATGATCAGAGAAAAGAGCAGCGTAAACCAGAGATCAGGACATTTAGATAAAGAGGAACAACTAATACATTGTTGTAATCATCTGCAAATTTAGTCTTTATTCCCACCACACTGATCGCTCTCCTCCGCACTATTGCTATATTACATCATACGGGCCACCCATTGGTCAAATATGTCATTGTATGTCATGTGTCAATATGTCACAGACCACGTCTCAGAACGCTTTTTAGTGCGCTCTGCAGTGAGGAGCATCTCGGTTGTTTTGACTCCGTCCCACCAGGCTAAAGCTGGTGTGTTGAGAGTGGTGCAGCTGCAGCTGGACCTTCAATCACTAGAATACCACATGCATCAGGTTAATTGAATTCTGTAAATTCCCCCTAGGAGAGAATGTGCGAGATGCCCAGTGACCTGTCCAGGCTGCATCCTGCCACACTAAAATTAAATAGGAATGATGCGACCCACCCATTGTTACATTTGAATTCAAATATTATGTACAGGTTTCAAAAAGGTTTTGATGTGTGAGAAAATGCAGTTTCATTTTCAAAATGGGGCCATTGCCATCTACTGGTGAAAAGAAGGGATATAAAACCTATGATATGGCTTGTGTTTTCAAAATTCTGGCATAAAACAAAGCACAATGGCACAAAAAGTGTATAAGATTTAGGATTTTTTTAAAAATACAATTTCACATTGTTTAGACCTTGTCGTTCCTATTTTTATTTTGTCTGAAACAGATTATTCTCTCTCTCTCTTTTTTTTTGCTAATACTCGGAATTGTGTTTTTGTACAATTTCAGGATTGTATTGCAATGAAAAAAGTATTTGTTAGAAAAGAGTTCGGGTTGTATTAAAAAAGAGATTTGTATTAGAGCAAATTGTAAATGCTCAAAAAAGGCTGTGGACTAAATGGTACAGAAAATCACAATTGGTTTATGTTCATAAATACTTATTTTGGGTGTTATGTCTTTTTCATAAGAGAGTAGTTTTATGACAGGAAGTGAATAGGGAAAGAGATGGGTAGGAAATTACCTACAAGGTCAGTTGTGTTTATGTCATGCTCACTGGCCAATATCCCAGCACGCTCTATAACAATGGAGCTGACAAACTGTTTGACTTTTTATAAAAATTTTGAGTGCTATATACACTAAAAAGTGTTTTTGCTGAAATCAAATCAAGTCACTTAAAAGGTTACCACCCAAAGTTTGCAGTCCTGTTACAAAATACACACATCCTCATGTGGACACACAAACCCCCCACAGAGAAATAAACATATCTCTTTCAATCTTGTGTCTTGCTCTCATGTTGAGCTCTTTTTCATGTCTCTGTATTTTCAGAAAATTGCTAAAGTGTTAACGCACCTGTGCCCCACTTACAAAGCCATTTCAATTTGCCTTTAATAGAGCAGTGCAGACGCATATGTGGTTGTGCTGTTTTGAGAGGTGAAGCTCATTGCAGAAATGAAGAAGCTGAGACACCCACTTCAAGATCAAAACCATATATTATTCTGAAGTGCAAACTCCTTCTTTTTACACTGGTTGCGCATTTAAGGGAGCACAGTGTTCCTGTGTGTTGGAAGGTTTATTCCTAGAACTGAAAAACCTGAGAAAGAAGAAAAGATTATAATAGATGCTCCAGATTTCAAAGTTCACGTCAGTTTACGTCGGCTCTGAGGCAAAACCTCAGCCGTGAAGTTTCAGTTATATGAAAGACAAACTAGACTCCACAAATGAGCCGGAACAGTTCCTGTCGAAGTCAAAATGTTTTGCCACCCTTTGAATTTATACATTTTATAAAAGTTTTGAAATGTAACAGTTTAATCAGGAACATTGTAGTATTATAATACAAATGCAGTCCCTGACAAAAGTCTTCTGAAGTACAAGATTTATTCTCACAAGAATTGGCAAATCCCAACAGCTTTTGTTATCATGTTTCAGTGCAATACAAAACTGTTGAGTATTCTATTATTCACAGCTTGGTGAAGCCCATTGAGTCAATTTTTACAAAGGTAAGTGTTGTCGCCTCGTCATATGAGCCTCAGCTGTGACCAATAATGGATTCATTAAGAATCAGGTGTAAAACTGCAACTAGACCTCTGCAAACATGCCAAAGATTCACCCTGAGACTACAGTGTTGATTATCAAGAGGTTAAAGACCAGATCCACTGCTGATGTGGTAGACACATTCAATGGGCCACTTTCACAAAAAATGGAGGAGCTCTCTCTAAGTGTAAACTGTCTTCCGGTAAGCGTCCAGCCATTGCAGAGATTCTAACGTGGATTATTGACGATCTTCCAGCCTCCACAGAAAGATGATCATCCAGAAAATTTGGTGAGACGATGCATTTAAAGTATTCATAAAGCAAAAGTTTATCCTTTATTATTATTATTAGGTTAATCTGAGGATGTTTCTAACCATGGTCTCAACAACATTGCTTTTATAACGGGTTCCCTGTTCATTTTTTTCATTATTTATTTGGCATTTCACATAAAACAGAATTTTTATACATTTTAAGTTAAGTTATATTGACAGAAGTTTCATATTTAAAGTGTAATATGTGACATTTTATATTATTTTACAAATGAAAAGTCTTTCACATATTATTGTACTTTATAAACTCCCAAAGTGTATCAGTTCAATTTATTTTTATGTAGATACATCAATAAAATGTATGAAATATAAAGTGGACAATTGAACTGCTAAATTTGTTTTTACCATTTAAGTCTATTTTCATTTACATCTAATCAGCCATCATTACTTACGGTAAATGGTGTACCTTTTAGTACAATAATTATCTAGTCCCTGGGGATTATATATATTTATCTTATCTATAACAACAGTGAACCGCTGTCCTTCTCCGCAGTGCAACAGAACCGCTTTTCTTTCATATCAGTCTTTCCGGCAAAACTCTGAGCCGTCCGATGCTTGAGTTTCTTTACAGTCTTTCTTTTTTAACTGCTGAAATTATCCGGTGAAATTATCCTTTTAAGCTCCAAACCTTCAAAACGACGTTGTTCTACGCATCACTAATGTATGCACTGGAACTAAGTTTACACTCCGACACCAGAACCAGAAGAGCCAAAGGTGGAAGTGTGAATTGGTCTCAGCGTCAAGTGCAGAAACTAAAAAAGTCCAGCTCAGACAGACCCCACAAGACCACTGCGCGAAAGGACAGTCCATAAGCCCAAAAATCCAAGGCCAGCTCATTTTCCACTGCAGCAGAGCTCCACAAGACCTGGTCACCTTTTGTCAGATTCTGTCTTGAAACTCTGATGCCTCCATTGTTGAGTCGGGGCCCTGAAGCCTGCTTGGCATTTGCCAAGGCCCACAGCCTGCTAAAATGGTGAAAAGTGGCAGGAGGTGGATTTTTCCAATGAATCTTCTGTTGAATTACAACACAGTCACTGCAAATATTGCATGAGACCTACTACAGCTTGTATGGATGTACCCAGAAAACTGTGAAGTTTGGTGGTGGAAAAATCATGGTCTGGGGTTGCATCCAGTATGGGGGTGTGTGGGAGATCTTTTCACTTTGGCATATGCTTTTATCCAAAGCAACTTACATTTGAAAGAATGAACACACTTTTACCAACCATAAAAGAGGCCAAAGTCTGCAGCAGGGTGGCGCTCCGTCGCACACTTCTATCTCCAAATCGAAGTTCCTCAAGGTGACTAACACCAGGATGATCCAGAATTGGCCAGTCTAGTTACCAGACATGAACATCATTGAGCTTGGTTCCCAGTAGTTCCCCAGAGCATCATACTCCCTCCACTATGCTTCACTGTGGGAAAGATGTTCTTAGGGTTGATTGCCTCGCCCATCTTTCTCCAAACACATTTCTTTCCAAAGTTTTTGAAATAGCTTAGTCTCTTTAGACGACTTGATAATGCTTCTAACTGCAATTCTTGACACTTGAAACCATTGTGATAAACACTGGTATCTCTTTCCACCTTTATGGGTGTTAACAATCAATTCTCTCAAGGTTAACCAATCTGTCATAATCAGGAGGACGGTGTATGTCATTTTACTAGTTGTTATGCAAGACCCTCAGCTTAAAGTGCTATTTAAATGCTTATCAAGGTTAGTTAGGTGAATCTACAAATTAGGTTGAATGATCGTTTATGGCAATAGATGTTTGTTCTAAAGCCAATCATTGTAATAATTGCAGTTACCGTGAAATCAGACTTTGAAAACTGAAAGAAAAAATAAACTGGAAATATTGTCAAAACAATCCCTTGCTTTAATAAACATAAATTGGAGAATATTCAAACAATATCCGTTAGAGGTATTGAAAACGTAAGTGCAAACTGATTACTAAAACATTTGAGTTTATTAACCCTCGTTAACGCAACTCAAAAATGAACATTTAAACAAAACAAAAAAGCTAGGCTTCCTCGAATCAAATATACTGAAATAAATAAGGACCACAAAAGGTTTTCATTCATCACCTTTGAAATTTTATCGATTCTTAGGTGTGATTTACTTATATTTGAGCAGCCGCACTACAGTGTAATACAGTGTAGGGCGAGGTAACAGAACTTTTGAGGAAACCTTACATTTTATTGTTTGCTTAAACACTGTGGTCCATCGACTTCAATGTTTCAAGATTAAAAGAGATATTTTAAGTACTGTAAATTTAAATTTAGTACTAAAATCAGCAGAAATGAGCTCAGATATCTGTAAGGCTTATTTGAAATACTAATAAGAAATGTGTTGAAAATGTGAGAAAATGTTTTTTTAGTTTTTTTTTTTAGATTTATTGGGATTAATGTGAAATGCAAACAACAGCTCCCTTGGGCACAGTCAACACTCCAGAGTCGATTCCTATGAACAATTCTGGATCTCTACCAATAAAAAAATGAGCAGTGTTTTTTTTTCCATCACTCACTAATCAACTGTCAAATTATACAGCTAACAACATTTGCACCAGCTCCTAATAAGGGTTTCATTTGGAAACGTTTTTGTTTACATGCGGCACTTACCTCAAACTGTCAAAGCTTTAGTATGTTTAATATATTCCTTAATCAGAAACAGAGAGAGAGAGTGCAGGATTCACAGCACTCAAAGAGCAAGTTAACGGAGCAGAAGACCACAGAGAATGAACGAAGAAGTGATGCAGAGGTTTCCAGGAGACACAGCAGGTACAACAGGGAAGCAGGAGTGTAGCCAGGAATGCAGTCCCTCTGGAGAGTCAGCTGGTGTGAACCGTAGATCAGACGGTCTTTTAAGCTTTTAAGCTATGTTTGGACATTTACAAATGTATCAATACATTTATTTAAGGATTTATTTAATTTACTATAGAATAAATTTACTTCCTTCTCTACTGGTGCAGATTTCTAGTTCCTACTGGTGCAGATGACATGGACAGGATGTGGCACTGTAAGTTTAAAACTCTTGGCAATTTGAGGACTTTCAGACATCTTCAATGCTGTTAAAAACTATTACTCAATGTAGAATATTTTAGTTGTTTTTGTCCCAAATGGCAACATTACTTATTTTTCCACCTGTTTACTGTTTTTTTTTTTAATTCTATAAAGCTCTTAACAGACTTTTCTCATTTCATGAGCAAAAAATTCACCGCAAAATAACATTTCATCCATATCCCGTGCATGAGTGTGCTGCTGGTGACTCCTGCTTTCCATTGTGTTTATGTCACAATCAATTTCAGCTATGAATGGGATGCACTCTGCCTGGAAGGAGGACACCAATCACACGCCTCATTAAGCAGGCTTGGCCACTCTGACTGTTTCAGACATACAAACACAGGCAGACACATTCGCCTGTTGCACATCACAATCCTTGACCGTCTTGTTTTGAGAGACAGTTGTCTTTTTTAATGTAAAAATTTTATTTTCATAAGAATTGGTGGAACAATAACAGGTTTGCAGAAGTTCTGAACTGGAGAGAAAAAGACTGATCTGTTGAAATGAAAGTCTCTTTGGATTGACCAGCTACTTGAAGCATACTTTTAATAATAATTAGCAAAATCTCTCTGCATTAAATAAGCATCTAAAAACATAAGAGTGTTATGCATCATATTTAAAAAATTTAAAACCACTTTTGCTTCTTTCAGATTTATGGAGGTTAACTGGACAATTCACCATGAATATGTTCTTGTTTAGCTCGGAATTGTTTCATGTGACCATTTTATACAATATTAATTAATATATCTTTAAAAAAAATAATTTTGATGACATTTTTTTCTCTCAAAAATATCATTTCAGAGATACTTCATGCAATGATTGTATTCCGACTCTTTACTGGGTGTTTTGTTAATCGTTTGTCCCTATAAGCCACATGCTACAAGCCTAAATAAACGTATGGCTGATTTTTGGGAACCTCAGTCCGTCACCTGATTTCCATTGATATTTTTTCCCTTTTTTAACCCTGATTTTTTTTGCTTTTGCTGGTTTGAATTAACCCTTAGAAGTCAAGGCCTTTATGAGCGATTTTTTTTATTACTTTACAATTGCTCTAATAAATTATCTAAAAACATTTTTTTATCCTTTTGTGGCAATGCTTGATACCATTTTTTGTACAACTCCAGCTTCTTTTACAAATATTATTTCATTACATTACACAATCATTCCACAACAATCTTGAAATAAAAAAAAATGTTAGTGTGACATTTTGTTGTACAAAAACTACAATTTGAGTAGTAAATTGTGTAATTTTTTACTGTACAAATAAAAAAAATTTGAGGACAAAGCATAAATCCCCCCAAAAAGCAAAGACAAGGTCGAAACAATGTGAAAATTGTCTTAAAAAACATCTTAAAAAACGTATACACTGTTTTTAGCCAGAAGTTAAAAAAAAGACAAGCCATATCATAGGTCTTGTACTTCCATGGGTTTTCCCTTCATTTCACCAAATTGGGGCCCGTAAAATGAAATTGAAAGACAATTGTAACTCATTTTCTCACAATTTAATTACCAAATTATGTCATAACTCTTGTATTGTTCATTTTAAACCAAAAATATAAAACTAAGAACCTTTTTAAAATGTACACACTATATTTGAAATCAAAATTAACAAGGAGCGAGCTGTTTCATTCCTACTTTATTCAAAGCAGCCTCTGTGATTTTCACACGCACTGGTGCATACAGAGACTTTTAAGGGTTAAGTTTGTGTTATTTTTTTCAATTTTTTTTATGTCTGGTTCAAACTGGTTCTGTCTAGTTCTGTCTCATTGAGTAGTGTTCTGTTCCCCAAGTCTCTGCTGATTTCAGAACACTGTGGCTGCTTGAGGACGTTTTTGCTTGTTTAAAGTAAACAGGAACAGCACTTTGATTTTGTTGCAAACATTTACTAAAGTAATTTACGTTTTGTAAAAAACTGAACTGGACTTTATTTACACAAATATCTATACAGTGGTACTAATCCGTTCCAGGGTGACGTTCGTATCTCGAAGCAAGTTTTACATGTAAAACGCCTAATCCATGCAACAGCTCTCAGAAACAACAGTAAAAGTAGATGAAAAAATGGAAAACCAGAGAAAAATCAAGTAATATTTCTTCAAAATTTGATTCTACACATTGTTAATGTAATAAATGATAATAAAACAGAATAAAACACATGCAAAATACGTAATATGTACACAGATGTGAAACCTTACATTGAGAGTGAAGCGATGTGTCGGAGGAGGTGGAACGAATGGCAGCAAACATTACAGCACCACATATAAAAAGTAATCTCTTTGAGATATTTCAAGAATTATTGACACAAACACGATTTCAAACACAAGCGCAGACAGATGGAGAGAGTGCTTCTGAGAACGCATCACTGGGTTTCTCTAAACTTGCGCTACAGAACAGCACTTTCCACGTTATAAATGTTTTTTAATTGTTTACGACACCTTGACTCTAAAATTTGTTATAGTACATTATTGGTAATCTATACATAATGTTTCGCTGTGCTGTTGAAGTGTTTTGAAGTGTATCAGACCCTTTTTGCACTGGTAGATAGGAGCCCCAGGACCCGGAAGCGCATGCAGCGCGATGTCATACAAACAAGCAAAAAATACAACAGAACTGCTTGTGGTTGTTCGTATCTCAAACATTTTGTAACTCGAAGCATTCATATCTCGGGGTACCACTGTACCTTCTTAAATAAAAAATAAAAATATTAGGCTGTCCCCAGCTTTTTACTCATTCCTGTTACCCATACCCCTCTTCAAAAACTGGGGAATTCCATAAGTCAGCAGGAAGTTGCATCACTTGGATCCAATCCTGTTACTCAAATTATTTCATAGATTTAATTAGTTTAGTGTAACAATGCACATATTTGGTAAATAACTGGATCAATAATCATGTACACAATGTGGCTTTTTCGCAGGTATTTTCAAATTATTTGGTAAAAATTCAGTCCTGTTACTTATACACAGTAAAATCCTAAGAGTTAAATTAACTCTACTCCGAGTGTATTTGGTCCCACTCTATATAGAGTTAAAACCAACTCTGAAGGAGAGTTATTTAAATAAGTCTATTTAAACTAAACAGTCTATTTTTGTCTGTTTTTACTCTTTCTGGAGTGGACTTGGTCCCTCTCTGAGTAGTTAATATTTAGTTTGCATTTTCCATGCAGATTTGGAAAAACATGAAGAAAATAGATTATTAAATTACTCTTTCTCAGAGTCGGTTTAACTCTATATAGAGTGGGACCAAATATACTCTGAGTAGAGTTAATTTAACTCTTAAGATTTTACTTTGTATAAAAAGAGGGTTAATAACAACAAAATGCACCCATCTTTTGATTATAAATCTAATAAAACATTTAAATAAGTTACTTAAGATGGACCAATACACATTTGGAACCCTTAAGTAGCCTTGTCTGCGATGGGTGTACCCCTGCCTCTTGCTCGATGCACCAGCAGACCCCCTTGATCCCAGAAGGGAATGAGCGGGTTTGAAAAAAATGAATGAATGAATACTTAAGTAGTGTTTTAAAATCAAGTAAAAACATTTTGAAAAGTTACAACAAGGGCCCCCATTTGGTGGAATGGCTAGACTAGACTATATTCCCAGCACTTCATTCATTCTGAAAGAACAGTCAATAATATCTGAGTAAAACAAATTAGAAAACAGAAACTACTCCAACCTAAAAGTGTTATCATCATATTTTACATTTTATACTACACTTCTCAATATATCTAACAATATGTCATGGCACAATATACTGTGAAACACAAAACATAGCACAGCTTTACTGGGAGATGTCGTCTAAGTGCTAGACCATGTGAAAAAGCAAGAGAACTAGCTGTAAACTCTTTATATGGATTTTTATAAAAGAGACAGGAAGGAAAAACCCTTGGTTACAAGACCTGTTATATGGCTTGTGTTTTTCAAAGTTCTACCACCAAAAAGCACTTGGAAAAGTTTAGGAAAAGTTTGCTGTTTTTTTATATATATTTATGGTTTTGTTTTTTTTCATTTGGAACAGAAGGGACAGTAGAGGGAGACAGGAAAAAAAGGTGGAGAGAGAATGGGGTGGGATGGGAAAGACAACAAGGTCAGGATTCAAACCTGCGTCGCCCTGCACAACCACACCTACATGTCCTGTGCACTGTCCACTACACCACAGGCCAGGACAGGTTTGCTGGTTTTGAAAACAATTTTCAGATTGTTTTAACCTTATCCTTGCTTTTTGGGGGGATTTGTGCATTTTTATTTTGTCTCAACACTAGCAGTAGAAAAATAACAAAATGTAATACTAAGAACCTTTTTTGTAACAATTTTAATGTTACATTGAATAAATATGTGTACAAACGAAGCTGGGGTTGTACTAAAAAAATTGTACCACAAAAAATTGTTTCAAATTCGAGTTAATAGAGAAAATTGTAAAGATGGTCAAAAAGGCACCAGAATTCTAAGGGTTAAGAATTGAATGCACATAAAATAGCTTTAACATCATTAAAACAAACAAACAAAAAAAAATACTGATCTAAACACATGGTTCTCTTGATCTCTGCTGATTGGTTCTTTGTGTGGTTTTCACTCACTGGATTGACACAAAATGAGTTGTTTAGAAACCCTATAAAAAGCTGGAAAACATCTCCCTAAGCCTTTCTCTTCTTTTATTTTGAAATGTTTCATGTTTTTCTTGCATCGCCTTCTGCCCAAATCCTGATCCCCATATTTGCTATGTATGCAGTGTCTGAAGCAGCTGTTCATTACAGTAAACTCAGTAAATGGATAAAGCCCTTGGTACAGGAACCCTTTAGAAAGAAGTTTGAACCAAAAGAAAAAAAAAAACATATTTAGCCTTTTATTTAGCTTGCTTGATTTCTGGATTGCATGGCTTTCAGGAGAGGTGCAGCCCTCTCTGGTGCAGGTCAGTGTGTTTGCAAAAAAGACGTAAAGGCTCATTGTTGTGCAAGAGTGTGTCCATCTGTCAGATTGGGTTGGCTTCAGAGCAGCTGGTAAAACGGCCCAAGCTGACCGAGTGGGTGTGGATGGGTGGGTGTGCGGGGGGCTGTTTTATGTGCGCGCGTGTGTACTATGTCTGCTTATGGTGACTGACTGAAGTCGGGCCTGCTGATTCAGACACTGCGTAATATGAACATTTTCATAATCAGGAAGTGTGCAGTTCTCTGGAGACCCTGCTGTGGCTCTCAAATATCTTAGAGAGAATGGGGCAAAAACAACGGAGCAATGAAGTGGCTTTCCGTGCATCTGTGAGGGGGTAAAGGTGCTTGAAATAGAGATTGATATAGATGATTGGTGTTTGAAAAGTGGTTGTGGCAGAATGTCTCTGTAGCACCCCCTAACACATTTCAGCTTATGGTACACTAACAGTTTGTTATGGGAGAATAGAATCCCTACATGTGTAGGGTACCAAGACTTGAATATAAGTACGTAAAATGGATTGAATTTCCAAAATTGACAGGAAGTTTCACAAAAACCTCTAAAAATGGCCACTTTTGCTAGTGTCCTATTTTAACAAACTCCTCCTCCTCCCCCTATGTTAAATAGTCCCTCCAGGATTTCGCGGGATTTTTTTGTGATTGTTGCGGCCTGAAATGCCAGAATTTGCGGCAGCTTTTTGAAAAGTTTCTCAACAGCATTGCATTATTTTATGATTTCACAAACATGTTATGAATTTTTAAAGTGTTCTTTCCTTTTATTATCTCTATTATCCTATACCCTCTGATCACATCCAGATCTGACAGAAGACAACCGCTGCTTCCTCAGAAGGTTGTCCAAGTAAAATATTTAGACTTTTAGCATTTTGTTGCCGCGACGCCATGGCTACGTCTATGTAGGAGAAACACTGGAATAAATGATTGATGAAACTACCGTGTGAAAGCATGAAACATAATTTTATTAACTGTCCCTCTCAAACTCACTAGCACTGTCACCTTTGCCCACGCAAGTACTGCCTGACAACTGACCAAACCACCACAGACCTAGTTTTACAAATGTTATGAAGTTTTGTTTGCTTGCGATGCATTTGCGAGAAACAGCTTCAGTGATTGTCACTTGCCGTGTCGGCTCTTGCACGGACATGCTTCTGGCATGTTTTGCTGTAGAGAAGTGTCGGTCAAGCGAGGTTTTTTTTGTGTTCTACGACAATGTTGCACACAGAGCAAAAGAGTTTCCCTCCACTTTCATGGAGAACATTAGGGAATTGCTTTTCCCAGTTTTTCGCAGTGATATTTGTAGGCAAGTGTGATGTATTTGCGCACATGCCTGCTTTCTCTGATAAGGAAGTCCTGTGTGAAAATAATGCAGCGTACAGTGACCAAACTTATTGGTCGAATTTGCTGTAAAGTCGCTGTGATTGGATGAAATTGCAACGCCGGGGATTGGCTGAATTTGCGTAAATTGGCGCAATCGCAACATCGCAAGTTTCTGGAAGGATTGCATAACACAATTTCAGAGACAAAATTTTTAGTAAAGATTCAAATTCAAGTTTAATAATAAAAAAACTTTTAGTGTCCAAACTAACACAGGTTCTGAAGTTTTATTTGACTATATTTTACCTAAATGTGTGTAAATATAACCTGGTCATATCAGATTACCGTCACAGAAACTAGTTTTGGGGGTTTCTTCCATCATTTATTAAGACACTGTCATGAGACGCTGCTGTTGAACCGACATTGAACTGCATTCGAGATAAGTAGATACCACCAAGCTGCAACCAAAACAGTTCAAAACAGTGTGCTGTACCCTGATTGACAAATTACATTTTTTATCCACCTATAAATAAAAAGGAACGACTGATTTCACAAAATGTAGTTGAGTATTTGACTTTGAAATGTAGTGAAAAAGTAAAAAGTCCCCCCAAACTAAAATACTTAAGTACAGTAACTAATTACATTTACTTTGTTACTGCCCACGGCGGTTAGGTAGACTTCTTACTGAAGAGCTGTGGCTTTTCTGAGAGCTAGTGGCTTTTCTGCGGCTTGAGGGTTCAGCATAAGGAATAGAAAAGGGCCCAGGATTAATGTAGTGCTTCAACAGGTGAGTGGTTGATCCTCCTTTTATGTGCCTCTTCTCATTTGTGGCAGGTGTTTTAGCCTCTGCTCACCAGAGTAGTTTCCACGGTGATGCTGATTGAATCAGGTGAAATTTCAAACCATGAAAGCGTCCCGCCCTACCTTTTCCCCATTGCAACTCCATCATAACTTTAGCTTTCAACCATCAGTCCAGCTCAGTCCCACACAATTCCAAGTCCCAGTTCAATGGAAACACCCTATTGGTCTGGCTCACACTCTGGTTATGTTCAGAAAGTCTGTGGTGGGCAGGGCTTTGTTTTGCTGCTATAGGAATGTACGATATAGAATTCAAATGTGAGAACTGACTTTCTATTTGTATAAGAATTGTGACTTCATTATACCGGCAAAGATTTTCATCTGGAAAACTTCATTCAGAAAACTATTCATGACTTGTATTCAGCTTAGATATTATTAATAACTTAATTATGTTTATGTTGGCAAATGAGCATGGCATAAACAGAAAAAAAAAACTTTCAGACAACTAAATCCCGTCTCGTTCTTGTTAACCCACTGTCTCGTCTTGTGGGTTAAGTGTCTTGTCACACCCCTAATTTATATGTAATGTTTATGTATAATTTTGTATAAAAAAAACTAACATTAATAATTGTTTTACTTGGTGTGTTTGCTTATGACGCTGTGTGCTTTACATTTTGGCTTGTATAATTATATATCTCTTTACATATTAGTTTAAATTTCAGTTTGCAGTACAATATTGACAATTTTGTCCGCCTCTGTAAGCCTCCGCTGGGTGGATCACCTTGGGCAGAAGGGATTTTCTTAATAGTGCTATGTTGGTGGGGTGCGTGTGTTTGTGTGTGTTGGGGGGGGGTGTTTTTGTTGTGTTTTCTTTTCAGGATTAAGTAGAGATGGATCTTAGAGAGCCACAGCACACATCCCATAATCCTCCAGTCTTCGACTCTGACCCAGTTTCATCCAGGAGTTGGGGGCAAATACAAAACCCAGAGGGCAAAAACAAAACCCCTGGGCGGATCCCTGGTCCCTGAGGGGTGAATGGAGGATCAGACTGACCATCACATTTAAAAAAAAAAAACTCACTGAAACTTCCTGCTAATGTTAGCTTCTAGCATTAGGAAATTGAATAAATGGTAAACATCAAAAATGACATTTAAAAATTTTATATAACAAAAATTTTGACTACTGGTTTACAACATTTTTCAAAAATGTCAAAATAAGGCATGAAAATGCACAGTCCATGATGACTTTTAAAAACAGTGCATTCATAGCTAGCTTTGGTATATTGGGATTAGTCAAAGCGACACTAGTCTAGTCCCTAGGCCTCAGCTTTCTCAAACACATGTCAACACAGATAAGATTAGGGATATTATTGTGATGTGCTTTCCATTTCTTTTGTCATCAACAAGGGTTCTGTCTTGTTGTTTACGACTGCTCCATTGGCATTTTTATCAGGCTTATTTGTATAATCACTCTCTACTAGGGGTGTAACGCATTCGGTTCGGTACAGTGTCTTGGAGAGTTCGGTTCGGTTCATTCGGTTCGGTACAAAACAATAAGAACTTACATAATCTTTATTTTGAAAAGCTGCCAATACAAAGTAGAATTCTTGCATAAAATAAATAAAAGTGACACATTTGGGTGATATTTTAAATAAATTGCACTCTTTATTAAGAAAAACACATTTTTTTAAATAAAAAATGAAATACTGCAACTAGTTAGGATAGATTACCTATCCACATTTTCTGAAGAGAGCACAGATCTGGTTTCAGTGACAATATCTCCAGCAGTAGAAAATGTTAGATGTGTTGCCTGCCCGATCTCCGTGGAACAATGTCGGCATATAACTTTAAATTTATCCACTCGTCAATCCCCGTTATGTATTTTAAAAGAGAAGCCAAAGTGTTCTCAAACAGGAGACCGTAGTGACGTGGGAGGGTCTTCAAGCTCTGGCTTCTCTTTTGCTTTTGATATGATTCCATTTTCCTACTCGCGCTCATGCTCGTCACTCAATAGCGTCCGTGCGGAAACTCTCCTAAGAACATAGTTCCGCTGCACTTAATATCGCGCTAATAATAGATTTATATCATTTAATAAAAATACTGAATACCGAAACGGTACGCAAGTGTACCGAACCGAACAGGCCGTACCGAAACGGTTCAATACATACCATCAACCGTTACACCCCTACTCTCTACTAAACAATCTCTAAATTAAACATTAAAGACAACGAAACATTTAAAATAATTCAATACAATTCATCAATTTAGTCCAGACCTTTGGCTGGTAGTCAATGGATTGGAATATATATTGACTTCCCTCCCAGGACTTTGCTGAGGAAGTGACATGACATGCACACACACATGAAACCAAATTTTTTGGAGTGTTTCCACTGACAGACTGCATGTGAGAGAGGATCTGATAATCCCTATCACCCATACACCTCTACTCAAAAGCATGGCATGGAAAACTGTCACAGCCAGGTCCCACCTCTTTCCATCATTTGCCCATTTTTGATTATTCGGAAGTGATACAGTTCTAAAGGTCGATCTAAAGTTTTGTACACACCTCAAAAACCATGGACGCCAAAGGGACATACAACATCTGAAAGTTTTATGAATATGTGAAGATGATTTTGACCCAACCACCAGCTTGTGGACCACCAGGACCCTCAGGAGGGCAAAATGGTGAAAGCAAACATGATAATCCCTAGTGCCCTCTTGGGACCTTCTTGCGATTCATAAAAAATCAGTGAAGCTGAAGTAGTTTGTTTAGTAGGTCAACAGAAATTCGAAAGGCTGGTAACACAGAGGTTGACCCACTGGCTAGTAGGGCTGGGTATCGTTCAAAAATGTTCGATACCGATACCGATACCCTGAATTCGATACCGGTTCCAAACGATACTTTTTTTTCGATACTTTTATTTTAAGATATAGAATTTACAAGATCACATAACACATAATAGCAGAGAAACTTTATTTTTTCAGGATGTTTGTGACAGTTTTCACAGCTGGCTTATCTCTAAGACCAATAAGCAAAGGAACAAAAGCACAAAATGAACAAAGTGCAGGGTAAACATTTGCTGTTAACCTTAAAGCAGAGGTGCCAATCTCATTTTCACACAGGGCCACATTAGCATAATGGCTGTCCTCAAAGGGCCAGATGTAACTTATAAATGTAAAACAATGTAATCAAATTTAATGTAAAATAAATGTAACTACTCCTTAATGTTAAATAACTCATTATTTATAACTTATTCAAGTGACAATTCAGTTGCATAGAAACACTTGTATGCTTGTTGTTCTTATATAAATCCTTTTGATTTGTCAGCTTATGAAAACCCACATAACTCCATTAATGAAGGATCAAACTGTCCAAGAGAATAAAGAAAAATAGCATTTTTGTAATTTGTTTAGCGGAAAAAAAACCCTCACAGACTGAAGACGATGCATGTCGATCATCATCTTTTATCATCAGGCTCATGGAACAGATCACAGATAAACTATTAAACCATTTCACATCTTGAAATTTATTTTAGCGTGAGAAATCGGAGGTTTCCCTCAAATGCGAGAGTTTTACATTCAATGTGTGAAAGACGGCAGCACTGCAATTTCACTATGGATGCAGAATTAATGTTGCGGCTACCGTAGGCATTGTGGGAAATGTAGTTTTTTTTTTTGTTTTAGTTTTTTTTATTTTTAGACACTCAAAACTTTTAAGCTCTCGTGGGCCACATTAAATTACATTGTTGGCCTTGAGTTTCACACATGTGCCTTAAAGCATTTTAGTATCCACTTAGCTAGGTATTTAAAGCCATCAAACCGTACACAACGTTACACAGCGTACATTAGTCCAAAACACGATTAATAAATTGACCGCGCACAAACTTAACTTTAACGGTACACAAGCATGAAGCACTAAAAGTTAGCTGATTTTGTCTGTTTACCTGCCAGAGCAGCCATCGCGCCGATATCCTCATCAGTCATGGAGGGCGACGCTTGTGGTGGGCATGTTGTTGGAGGCTCTGAGTCAGGAAAATACTGAGAGGATGATGATGATGATGACTGCACCGGCGTGATCTTCTTGCAGTAAATTAATTCCGTGTACTGTCAGGTGTTTTATCATATTTGACGTGTTGTCAGACTTGGACGCGATAACCTTTTTACAAATATTGCATCGTACGCTGTTGCCGTCAATCTTGGCATAATGTATCCATACTTTTGATCGCTTAAACACAGTTTGCGTTAAATTTATGCTATGCTTTAAAGTGTAATGTACATTACAGCCTCACCTCACATTTGACAAGCTCTGGGCGAGTGGGGGTAGCCGCCGTAAGTGTGATTTTCAAGGCAGCTTCGCCGCAGCCAATCACCACCATTTGATCCGGGCACGTTAAGGATGCCACACGTTTTCTAGCTCACTGACGTTAACAGGATTATACCCTTAGGTATCGAAATTTGGTATCGAACGAAAACGATTCGGTCGGTGCTTAAAAAAGTACCGAACTCGATACCCAGCCCTACTGGCTAGTGGATGCTAATCAGTCTTGTTTGTATTGTGTGTCATGTTTTGTGTGGATTGGTTATCTGGCTCGATGGCACAGACACACTTGGGGGCTGGTCGAAATTATGATTTTTATTTATTTTTTTGGTCAACGACCAGCCCATAAAGCAGGGACAGCGGCCCATTGGCTCATTTTCCATACTGACACTGGGCTGGCCTAATCATGTCTTTGCACGCTTAGTCAGGTTAAAGCTTGAGACAAAAAAAAAAGGGCCGACCAATTCTGGTGGGCAGGTCTCAGCAAAAATGCCTGAGCCCTTTTTTTTTTGTCCCAGTCCAACCCTGTCCCCAGTGAATTATGGTCCACTCCACATGAGACATTGCTGCATTATGGGTATTAGAGAGTGGGCACTCAATGGGTAGACTTTGTAAAGCTGCTGGTTGGATGAGACCCAGTAGTGTTGCGTGATGGCAGAGAGATTGAGATAAAGGCGGAAGAGTGCAGCATAAAAGTTGCTCACTTTTGTGTTACTCACAAAAAGGTTTGAATTTATACCTCAGGGTCTTGTTTCATGTCTTCCCCGAAATAGTGGTACGGTATGACAAAAGGTAAATTATATTAATTTTGTTCTGAAACTTTTTATTTTGCCCAAGTCAAATAATTGCACCCTAAAAACTTAGATTGTGCTAGACTTATATGAATCTAAACCCACAGATTCTCCTTCACTCATGCTAATGTTCCGTTCTCCATTCCTACAATTTGCAGGAAAGTTTTCGCACTTTACAAAATCGTACTGGCCAATGAGTGCAAACCACTGCTATCCCCGCTCCCAATAGGAGATTTGTGCTAGACTGACAAATGTTAGTTTCAGGATCACAAATAAAAAAAATTAGAAAGCGAAGATGCAGAGAGCATAATCGAAACTCAGAGATGCCGAACTGAATATGAAAAAAACTCCAACAAAGAATTTGTTTAAAATTTATTTTGGTTTACAATTTTTTTCTTTGTCATCAATTTATTTTTGTTCGTTTTAGCTGAAATTGCATTCGTAACATTGGCCTTTATGGATTTCTTCTGTGTGCGTGTTCATTCTAACCAATTGAAAAGCAGTACGATGAAATATTACTAGAGTATAGAGAGATAGTAATGGTGAGAACTTCTTGGTTAATGTGATCATCATTGTTAGATGCTCAACTTAAATCCAGAGAAATGGTGATAACCTTCTCCGGCATTCGGAGGAATCTGTCCACACAGAGTTACCCACAGAAAACTAGTGGAGCATGTTTGACCCTATGCTGAAATTCTCCCAAAGTGTCACCAGTGGTAGTAGGTCCGCAGAAGGTACTTGAAGTTTGGTGCCAGAAGGGACATCCTGCAGATCTTCTTTATTCATTATTATAGAATATCCGCACACTCTCCTTAACCTGCTGGTTCCACTCCACCCCGACAGCATCATTTCAGAGTGCTCTAAGACTATTGGCGAAACTCTTAGATCTCTGACTGCTGAAGAAATTGTTCGTGTGTTTGCCTCACAGGATTTCCAGGCATTTTAGAAACAATTCCACACTTTTGCAGCCTTTTGAGTTTGACCCAGAACTCAAGACCATAGAATGATGTGCAAAAGTTTGTACATTTTCATCATCTGTTGGTTGTCTGAATAGGGAATTTCAGTTTCACAGTCTGGTCCTGTGGTATAGTAGATGGTGCAACACATAGGCACTGTTGAGCACGGTGTCCTCAACCTGCTGTCTTTTCCAAACCTCCTTCACCAATCTCTCTCCCACATTGCTTCCTGTTTCTCTCAACTGTTCTGTCACATAACATCAATAACGTCAATTGCCTTAAGGTGGTATATTTGAGAGGTGATATTTCACTCAGAAACAACACAAGGAACAAACTTAATTCAGTTTCTGAATAATGATTCAATCTTTTCTGAGGAATTTTGGACCTCTCTTCTTTGCATAATTGTTTCAATTCTGTCTTATTGGAAGGTTTTCTTGCATGAACTGCCTGTTTAAGGTCACACCACAGCATTTGAATTCAGACTTTGACTTGGCCCCTTCAAAACCTTCATTTTATTTTCTTTGAGCCATTCAAAGGTGGACTTGCTTGTGGATTTCAGATCGTTGTCCTAGAGAGTTTGAGGGCACAAACTGATGGCCAGACATTCTCTAAAGAAAGTTGTCCTGGTCCTGAGGCAGCAAAGCAGGCCCAGACCATCACACTGCCACCACCATGCTTTACTGTAAGTGTCATGCTTTTTTTTATCAAATGCTGTGGCATCTTTCTTTTTTTAAAAAAGTTCCATTTTAGACTCATCAGTCCACAGAATGTTTCTCCAAAAGTCTTGAGGATCACCAAGATGCTTTGTGGCAAATATGAGATGAGCCTTTGTGTTCTTTATTGAAAGTAGTGATTTTCACCTGGGATGCCATTTTTGGCCAGTGTTTTTCCTACGGTTCTAATTATGGCCAGCGAGGCCTGTACTTCTATGGATGTGCTTCTTGGTTCTTTTGTGACTTCCTAAATGAGCCCTCGTCACGCTCTTGGAGTAATCTTAGTTGGTCGACCGGTCATGGGAATGTTTGCTGCTATTCCCAGAATTCTCCATTTGTGGATAATGGCTCTGACAGTGGTTCGCTGGAGCCCCAGAGCCTTGGAAATGGCTTTGTACCCATGGCATGATGTGTTTGGTCTTGAGATGTTCTTTGTTCTTGTTTGACAGGAACTAGTGATTTTTTTGATTCAGGTGTGGGTGTGGCCTGCGGAATTGAATAAAGCTTTCTAAAACAATTTACTTTTTCATGTAGGGCCAGAAAGGTTTGGATTTTTTTGTGCCCTAAAAAATTGAATCATCATTCAGAGACTGAATTTTGTCTTTTCTTGGGTTGTTTCTGTGTCATAATAAAGTTGGTTTCATAAACTTTTTGAGTGACAAATATGCAAAAAAGGGGGCAAAATACTTTTTCACACCTCTGTAGTTATAATATAATAAAGTTAACATGATTGAGTAACTATGAAATTAAATGTGACATTCCAGCATAATCCGGCTCAAATACAACGTTTGTTTCACGCAAATAAAAATCATAGGGTTCAGATTTCAAAATTTGATAGGAATCTAGTTATTTCACAAAAACCTCTAAATACAGGTACTTTTGCACTTTTAAAGATTGTATCTGTTCACCTCCAAACTAAACCAGTATTATGTTAAAGCACATGGAATGTTAAATTGTAAATATTTTTTTACTTTGTTAAATGATGGGCACAAGGCGAACTTCGAAAGTCACAATTTTACCATAGACAGGAAGTTGTAAATAACTCAAAAAACATCCAATCGGGATCAAATTTGCCATGTGGCTTGAGTCCAAGCCTGAACATAACAACATATACTACCAGTTATAGCGCCACCAGGTGGCCACAGCTGCAATTAACATTGATGGTGTTCTATGACCAAATTTGATGAGTGACACAACAGAAAAGTGTTCAAAATCACTCATAGCACCACCTGCCATAACATTTTAAGATTTATTATTTAATATGCTAAATTTGGGGCGGCATGGTGGCACAGTGGGTAGCACTGTGGCGCTTCCAGTTAGAAGGTTGCCGGTTCGAGGCAACTCACCAGTGACCTTCCTGAAAGGAGTTTGCATGTTCTCCCCATGCTAGCGTGGGTTTCCTCCGGGTACTCCGGTTTCCCCCACAATCCCAAAAACATGTGATTAGGTTCATTGAATAATCTAAATTCCCCTTATCTGTGAATGTGGATTGCCCTGCAATGGACTGACAACCTGTCCAGGGTGTACCCCTGCTGGAGATAGGCATCTGCATACCCCCGTGACCCCAAGACGGGAATAAGTGGGTTAGAAAGTGAATTAATGAATATGCTAAATTAGGACTGGTCAAAGTGCACAGTACAGCAAATTGCCCAAGAGGGGTGCGAGAGCCCCTTTGTAGCTACTTACAACTTTAATTTGTTTATATTTTACTGTTACAGAATTGCATTGATGACCTAAAGATGCAGCTTTGGCTTCACTCACTGAAATTCAAGTGTTTCAGAGGACTACAGTGCCTTTGTTATGTAAATCAGCTGCCATGGTCACCGTGGTAACCAGATCCCCTATATCCTCAGCATCTGCTCAACATAGCTTGTTCACCTCAAAAGGTAATGTGAGACAAACCACAAAAACAACACAAAAAAACTCTGCAAACCTCAAATACTTATTAATTAATTTGTGTAGTGTTTTGTTCCGTGTTTGACAGTCCCATCCAATAAAAAAGTAGACATCCCATGGCCATGAAAATATATTTAGTAAGGTTAAATTATTATCAAGCATGTGCCAATATTGGGCCGAGATCTGTCCAATGTTTTAAATAAAATTTAGTGGGAAACAAAAGTGTCAGACACATAAAATGTGTTAGAAAATAATGGATGGAACATTCAAATTCCATGAACATTCAAGTTTTACTTAAAAAATTAATTGGTCAAAATAGATTTCAATGAACGAGGAAAGCTTACACCGTGATTAAATTTAATGGGACCATAAGAAAAATAAGTTTTAATGAATCTCAATTTTAAATTAGTTCCTTTTTGTATTTGCCTTCTATCTGATTTGGACTGATACGCTCAGATTTATGAACGAATGTGTTCCATTCTCATTTTGGGTGTGTTTAGTTATTATCAGAGGCTGAGTTCTAGTTCTCTCCCTTACTTCCCTACGCCTACTTCTTGAAACCAAGGGCTAAAAATATACATCTATGGATCGTGAATTCCTATAAAGCCATATTTATCTCCAAAAAAGTCCTGAAGGATCAGCAAATGCATCACTCTTGGTAGCTTTAAAAATGTAAACATAAACACAGAGGTGGGAAGTAACAAATTACATTTACTTGAGTAAATTTTTTGAGTAGCTTCTAGTATTTAAAGATGGTACTTTTACTCAAGTACTTTTTAGTGAAAAAACTTTACTTTGATTTCACTACATTTGATGGCGTTCCCCTAATAATAGCAAAATTGTAATAAATGTTAGATATCTACAGTGAGGGGAAAAACTATTTGAACCTCAGTTGATTTTGTAAGTTTGCCCACTAACAAACAAATGATCAGTCTATAATTTCAATGGTAGGTTTATTTGAACAGTGACAGACAACAATGAAAAAAAAACAGAGAAATGAGTTTCAAAAAGAGTTATAAAATAATTTGCATTTCCATGAAGGAAATAAGTATTTGATCCCTTATCCATCAGCAAGATCTCTAGCTCCCAGGTGGATCTTATACAGGTGACACTGGCAGCCCTCTCAGCTCGTTACCTGTATAAAAAAACACCTGTCCACAGAAGCAATCAATCAATCCAGATGCTCTGCACCATGGCCAAGACCAAAGAGCTTTCCAAGGATCTCAGGGACAAGATAGGGGACCTACACAAGGCTGGAATGGGCTACGACACCATCGCCAAGAAGCTGGGTGAGAAGGTGACAACAGTTGGTGCAATTATTTGCAAATGGAAGAAACATAAATTACCTGCCAATCTCCCTCGGTTTGGAGCTCCATGGAAGATCTCACCTCATGGAGTTTCAATGAGACTGAGAACGGTGAGGAATCAGCCCAGAACCACTCGGGAGGCAACTGGGAACATAGTCACCACAAAAACAGTTGGTAACACACTATGCTGTGAAGGACTGAAATCCTATGTGCCCGCAAGGTTCCCCTGCTCAAGAAAGTCCATCTAGAGGCCCGTTTGAAGTTTGCCACTGAACTGACTGATTCAGAGGAAGACTGGGTGAAAGTGTTGTGGTCAGATGAGACCAAAATTGAGCTATTTGGCATCAACTCAACTCGCCGTGTTTGGAGGAGGAAGGCCGCCAATGACTCCGAAAACTCTGTCCCCACTCTCAAATATGGAGAAGAAAACAAATGCTTTAGGGGGTTTTCTGCCAAGGGGACAGGACAATTGCACCGCATCAAAGGGAGGATGGATGGGGCCATGTACCGACAAGTGTTGGGTGAGAACCTCCTTCCCTCAGTCAGGGCATTAAAAATGGGTCATGGTTGGGTGTTCCAGCATGACAATGATCCAAAACACACTAGGCAACAAAAGATTGCCTCAGGAAGAAGCATATTAAGGTCATGGAGTGACCTAGTCAGTCTCCAGACCGTAATCCCATAGAATCTGTGGAGGGAGCTGAAGGTTCGAATTGAAAAACATCAGCCATGAAACATGACTCGGACAGGATCTACAAAGAGGAGTGGGCCAAAATCCCCCCTGAGATGTGTGCAAACCTTGTGGCCAACTACAAGAAACGGCTGACCTCTGTGATTGCCAACAAAGGTTTTGCCACCAAGCACTGAAGATGGTTTTTCAAATGGATCAAATACTTATTTCCTTCATGAAAATACAAATTAATTGATAACTCTTTTCGAAACGTCATTGTTGTCTCTCACTGTTCAAATAAACCTACCATTGAAATTATAGACTGATCATTTTTTTTGTTAGAGGGCAAACTTAACAAAATCAGCTGGGGTTCAAATAGTTTTTTCCCTCACTGTAAAATAATAATTAATTCACGTGACTTGATCTGAAGTTTGGTGAGATGTTGGAGAGGTTGCTTCACGAGAGTCTGCTATGCATCTCCTTCTGAAAGTTCAGCGCAGAGTTTAGAAAGATTATGTGCGGGGGGCTCAATTCAACTCCATATTTTTCACTTCAGGCTGTGTGCACCAAGCAAAGCGACATTGATGCGTTCAAAAATTCTAGCTCTATCCTGAACAAATACGTAGAAGTAAGTGTCCATATGATGCCTATTTGAATCCTAATAATTTGTAATTTGGTAACTATGGGCACTTATAGTACCATCATTCATACATAATTCATTTTGTTTTCATTTCCATCCTCCAAAAATCTAAATAAATTCAAGTGCATACTGTGACTTTAAAAGTGGCACAGTTTTGTGTATATAAAGGATTTATTTGCTAACGTTCCATGCAGAACATGTACAAAATGAAAACGTTATTGCATTTTAAATAATTCATATCTAATGAATGCATGTACTTAAAATATAGGAACGTAAATAAATGTTTTTAAAGGAGACTGCTTTCAAAAGGACAACTACTCTGCACACACTCTTTCCCTTTTGTTTTCTGTCAGCTTGTTTAAATGCAGATGCTGACAAATGTGAATGTGAAAAAAGAAAGTTAACAGTTAGAAAAACTGTTTGTACTTGCAATTTTATTGCAAGCTACAGCGCTTGCCCAGGGAAGCGCTCTCTATACCAGGGCTGCATTATCGTGGACTTGGCTGATATTTATGATCAAATCTCTTCTTTCTCGAAGGACTATCCTATTTTTTTGGGGGACTCTCCTGGTATCTTACAACTTTGCTGAAAAAATAGCCAACTGCTTTTTGTTTGAACGTAATGCAAATGTTTGCATGCATCTCAAACTCTGGACAAAAGTAAAATACCATTACTAGACTAAATTAAATCGAGGTAGAGGTTATTTAATGTTATATAACTTCTATCAAAACATTTTAAAAGAACAGATGTTGACCATAGGGTTGTACGGTTTTGTACAATAATAATGAAAAAACAAAACAAAGATTGTATCCCCATTATGAAAGAGCAAGAAATAATAATAATAACAGTTCGTAAGCATCAGCATCTTTGAGGAAATAAAATGTATATTTATATTTAAAATATTACATCTTTGTATAAACTATTATAAAACAAAAAACTAAATCCTCGGCAATTTTCTTTCAATAATGTGGATAACATCCATGATTTGCATGAATGTTTTTTATTTTACTCGTATCATCAAAAGTTTGGAGTTCTTACAGACACTAAACACCTCTTCCAGTTCAGTGAGCTGCCAATCACAATCTTACTAGCCAATAAGAGTGAACTGTTGTTAAGCCCCACCCTCACAAGGGATTTTTGCCAGAAATATGTATGGAAATGAGCAAAAGGAGAAAACAAAAAGGGAACACACCTGAAGACAACATTCTTTTGGTTTTATACGTATTTGCAAATGTTTCGATTGTAAATTTGTTAAATTCCATACAAACCTGCTATCCCTTATTCAAGAGCCTGCATACACCAGCTAGCCTGCCAGGGTACACATCGCTATTTTAGCAGTGTTCATGAATTAAAAAAACAGACATGTCATCATCAATTGGAGGACTAGAGAACTTCAGAATTACATCCAACTCTCTAAAAATATAATTTCCTCACAATTAATTATAATGTAAGCAACAGAATATGTTTTATATGTTTATTATAGCCACAATTTAAACTAATTGGGATTTTTAGATGTCATCACTGCATCTAAATATCATAATTAATTGTAAAGAAATTACATTTACAGCCAAGACCCTCCATCAAAAAAATATTGTACTAATCTTCTCATTGGACATGAAATTAATAGAAAAACAAGACAGTATTGTATAGCTCCACAACATTCTGTGTGATGTAGAGCAGGTAAATGGTTACAAGCAGGAAAACGAAAAAGAAAAAAAAAAACACTTTTTCCTCAACAGTTAACCTAATGCTAGTTTGGTTTTCTATGATGCACTACACAAACGACCACGAAAAACCACAGAGATCATTGTTTGTTGACCCTTTAATACGAGCTCCATGCAGCTGTGAGATTTATGGATTAGACTTCAGGCCTAAACTGAGGATTGCATCACACAGTATTAACCAGAGAATGCAGTTTATTCAGAGAGCTGCTGAAAACCTCACTCTAAATAAGGGGGTTGCTGTGCAATGGAGGAAGATTAGGAGCCAGTCACACAGAAGTGAAAAAAAACATCAGTGGGCGTCAGCCATTCATTTCCAACTTTTCTGTGGAATAAACTGATATTCCGTTTGATCCAACCTTTCTGGTTATTTAGAAAACTGGGTTTTTTCGTGCACACACAAACTTATGGAACTACATACGGGGCAAGTTATTCAATAGAACATTTGTGAAAACAATGGAACAAAACAATGGGTGCTTTCTAACCACAATACTCGGTTTTATACAGAACCGTTCGGTTTTTACGGTTTCTCATTTGAATAACTCCTGTATGTATTATTAGTTTATGCCTGTAAAGAAAACGGATGGCATGACACCACCGTTTGGATAATATGAGGCCATTTCCGAGCTGGAGAGGAGGCTGCAATTGACCGCTGCACCTGCACATACCAGTCATGGTTTCAGAGCTCTGCCTCGAGTCTGCCACACACATTATATAAAACTTCATTTTGTAATGTTAATGAAAAATTTGAGAGCAATCTCCCTGACTTTGATCGTTTGCAGCAAAACTGATCTTTCTCACAACTGTCAATCATAGCCGTCAATCACATGGCCCTGTCTATTTTTTTTTGGACCATCCTGAACCACACGAAAATAAACTTGAGCCAGGAAAAAAACTATTTAAGTTTGTTCACTGTATAGATAACTTTCGAAAATCAATGAAGCTGTGTAAATGGCGAACTTCTTGTGCTTTTTCAGTCAGATTTGTATTGAGTGGTAATCATTCTGTAGCCAGTGCCACGGTTTGGCTTCACTTCGCCAACCATGCGTGAAACTACATTTACGCATATCCAATCAGCGAGCGCTAAAGTTAGAAGGTAAAAACGACAATAATATTTTTTTTTAACAAATACTGCCACCATAGTTGCTTTCACGTGGCATTATGGGATGGCACCACTTACGAAAGTTACTTTCTCAAGATATTTCACGAATTACGAACACGCTTTCAAACACAAGCGCAGACAGATGGAGAGATGCTTCTGAGAACGCGTCAAAGGGTTTCTCTAACTTGGTGTTAGAATAGAATAGACTTTTTTAATCCCTTTGGGAGGATCCTTCTGGGAAATTTGTGTACCAGCAGCAATACAACACCAAAATTCAGAGCAAAAGTTAAATAGAATAAATACAATAAAAGGAATATATTGCAGTAAAAAATAAAAGATAAGAGGAGTTTTAAGTAGGACTTGCCTACCAGTTACTTTTGTTTTGTTCTGTCCCAAATAGTTTAGCCAGATTACGTACTTCTTGTGCTCTGCCTTTCCCCTACTCTTTAGCTCTGATTGTGTGCACCTGCCTCCCCCACTGGTTTCCACTCTGCCTTGCAAATTCTCCCCTATTTAATCCTGTCTTTTCTTTCACTTGTTGTGGGTTCATTTTTGCTGCTTGTGAGTGGCCAGGATCTGTTTGATGTCCTCCACAAGCCTGATGTCCTCTGTACCTGGCTGCTTAATATTGCAGCTTTATTTTTGTAAGTCTTTAATATTTTGTTCTTGTTATAAGATCCTGTTTTTTTTTCTTAGTTGGTTTAGCTGTACCAGTTTAGCTAGTTCGGCTTTTCCTTACCAAGGGTTTTTCTGTTTAATTATTTTTAATAAAGCCCATTGCTTGACTGTGCACTTGAGTTCAGCCCTTTTCCTGTCTATCTTTGGAGCTTGCCCTTAACACTTGCGTTACAGAGCAGCACTTTCCACGTTATAAACGTCATTTCTTTTACGACACCTTGACTCTAACATTTGTTATAGTACATTATTAGTAATCTATACATAATGTTTCGCTGTGTTGTTGAAGTGTTTTGAAGGACATCAGACCCTTTTTGCACTGGGAGATAGAGGCGCAAGAACCCGGAAGTGCATGCAGTGTGACGTCAAACAAGCGGAAAATACAGCTTGTGGTGGTTCGTATCTCAAATTTTTCTTTGCATCTCGAAGCAAAAAATTTCCCGCCAGACCTTTCGTATCTTTAACATTTCGTAACTCAAAGCATTCGTATCTCGGGGTACCAAAACTGAAGAAATACCAGCAAATGAAGCTGCTGATGACCAGATTGGAGTCTCCAATGTCAATCTGAAAGGAGAAAAGATAAACATTTAAAGGCAGATTGCACATCCATGATAGCAAATGTTTTGTTTCCCTTTTGGAGTATGTTGTGTATTTTTGCACTGTCTGGAGCCAGCACATAACCTTTTCACACGTGCTGCTGATGATGTGACAATAAAAGTGATTTGATGTGTTTGTACTACACTGGTGTCTTCAACATATTGATTTATCTTTAAATTTTCTAACTTTAACTCTGATTTACTTGTTTCACCATCAATATTATGTTCAATCCATTGTTTAACAAAGTATTATAATTCAAACTCTAGCAAGTAAAAAAAAAAAAACCGGACAGCTTGGGGCAAACAGCGTGATCACAAACACCTGTGAGCAATCAACAGGACGAGTATAAAGACAGCCCAAGGAAATGATATATACGCTGCTCTAACTTAGTGGTCCTCTCCATTTATACTCCTAGAGTTTAGTTAATAGTCTGTGCCGTTAGATTTGCTAAGCCAGGACCAATTGGATTAGCCAAGTTGCTAACCATTGCACCAGTATCTATTACACAACACATCCACAGCACCAAGAGAGAACAAACATAAGCACCTTGGAGAAGAAGAACACCTGCAGTGAAGACAACACAGAGCACAAGTAAATATAATGTGTGTTCAATAAATCTTCCCTCCGGTGAAATTGTTCATAGACCTGTCACTTCAATTCCCGGAAGACACAAAATGCTTGGAAAACCTCACATAATGTTTCACCTACACTGTTTCTTCTACAGTATCCATTAGTAGTTCATACTTTTAGAAATTGTCTCCTAAAAAAGGTCTGAAGACAGTCAAAACTGATATAAATAACTTGATATGTGAGGTCAATAAGTATTTGATAACAAATGAATGTGATTTTGCAAGTTCTCCTGTTTACAAATCAAGGAGGGGTCTAGAAATTTCAGCCAGATTTCTGACCCTCTAAGTTGTTTTGATTGTAAATAATCCTAGACTCTGCTTAGACCCTGCAATCACTCAGATGTCTAAGTAGCATTGTGGGTAAAACCAAAGAACTATCGAAAGATAAAAAAAGACACAATTGTAGACCTTCACGAAACTGGGTAGGGCTATTGGGCAGTTGCCAAGCAGCTCGAAGTCAAAAGAACAACTCTTGGCCCAGAATTACTGAGTGAAAAATCTGAATATGTTAACCCTGAAATGAGAGAAACTCTGGGTTTTCCATTTCAAAATGGCAGGTCTGTCAAACTCGAGAAAGCGGGGTAAGTGAAGGTAACTTTTACTCAAGAGTTAGTTGCCGAGTTGGTTAACTTACTCTGTGAACCTAACCTGGTCAGAAGCAGGTTTGTTTCTCTAAGTCTAAACTCTGAATTTCTGTCGGGGTCCTGTTACGTCCCTCTGTTTATCTGGTCTAGGGGATACTAATAAATAAGGGATTTTTAACATTAAAATTGAAAGTAAATGTAGTGAACCAGACGTTTATGGAAATAAAGATGGAAAAATGGCAAATACACAGAGAATTTATTATCTAATAAAACTAATTACAAGCCCCAAACGAATAAATGTGCAGACAAGAATCAACCAAACAAAGAAACTCTATCCCTAACTAAACAAGAAATAAGGGTGAAGGTACTTCGTTCCCCTCACCCACTATCTATCCCTAAACAGAAATAAAGACAGCAAATCACAGAACAAAAACTAATGAGTCAAACACATGCAACAACAAAAACTTCTACCTGTGTTCTAAACAAACTGATCTTATACAATAAACTGACTTTTTCTATTTCTCAAACAATAACTGGCTTCCGGCTACTCCCACTAAACTGCCCTCTTCTACAAACGGGAAGTTGTTCTTTTATAGTCCTCCCCCTCGCACCGATTGGCTAGGAAGCAGACATCTCAATGCTGATTGGTGGGAGTGACCAGGAAGCTGTTTCTCAAAGGAAGGGACCTGGAACACAGAGACAAACAAACATGTCTGCTAACAGCAGACATATATTTTTAAATATGATCAAAAATAAACTCGCATGCAGGGCGTAACAGGTCCTCCCCCTTTTTTAAAGACGAAGTGGTATTTCTCGCCTTAGTCGTTCATTGCCTACATTTCACACACAATGAATAAACCAAAATTCATTCTTTTATTGAATCACTCACCACCACAAACAAAAGAAAGAAAGAAACAAGTCATAACAATTTATTTGGTCTTTTTTCCTGCAAATTAAATAGCAACTGTTACATTTCTACATTCTTTCAACACTTTTATTTAATTCACTAATCACAATACGCACCTTACCAGTAGCTTGTGTTTCAGGATCTCGATCTCCAAATCTGACTAGGATGTCGATTAAATTATATAATTTCTTTATTTAAGTAGACACAGTCTATAAAACTCCTATACTGGTAACTGAAAATGAAATAGTTTAGGTTTACATTGTGTTTCGTACATGACTTCCTATGAATTAAACCCTGGCATTTAATGTACGTCACTGAACTGTGTTCATCTGTGCAGAAGAAGTTGATGGAGCCTCTTCCTCCTCTTCCACAATCTGAAAGGTGGTGATGGGGAAGACAACAATATATGTTTATTCTCAGATATACTTACATTATAAGGGTTACTGGACACAAACATGTGAAAATATGATTGTTTGATGTCTACAGACATAGCATTACTTCTATAAACCTCTCTGTATCAGCAGAAATGGTGTTATCCTCTCCATCCTGAGAAGATAAGCATTTGGTTGAGCACACTTTATAATACTTAGCTTACTGCAAAAGCTAAGGCTGGAAAACAGTATTAGACATGTATTTGCAATTACGAAATAAATGTGAATAAAAAAAGCCTACATCCTTGACATGCTCAAACCTTACCTGATTGAAAGATGCTATAATATTTCATTTTTAAAAAAATCAGTTTTAGAAATTATATCTTATTTTATGTAATTTAATGCAATTACATCTGAAATGGTAGCCAATTTTTATCCACTTTTTTCAAATGAAAAGTTAATCGAAGTCACACATTATTATTTTTTTAATTATGCTTAAATATTTAAACACTTTCAATATTTTAAATGTGAACTTGAGCAACTATGTTTTCCCACGCTAGCTGTCTCTCTTTCGCCAATGTAGTGGGGTTGCTTTTATTTTTAAATATTAGCTCAAGTTCAGCTGGAGAAAAAGAAAATGCTGATCTTTTTTTTCAGAGGTTGCCATGGTGATTCGTAATATCTGCGCTCCATTGATAATGCCATTTTATAGTCACTGTGCTCACGCTTAACTCTGAGTTACTCTACTCAGTAATCTCTCTGTAAATCTACTCAAGAGTTGAAGTTTAAACTCAGAGTTGGTTGAACCTCTTTACAGAAACGGGCTCGGGGACAATTCTCAGAAATACACTGTATGTTATCCAAGATGCCATGGCCTCCAGAGGAGTCATGGGAGAAGGTCCTGTGGTCAGATGAGAGCAAAGTAGAAGTTTTTGGTCTTATCTTAAAGATCAGCAGTGTCTGGTCGTCCCATCTCAGAGCAGTAATAAAAATCTCTCACCAGAACTTTACCCTTCACAGTTTCTGACTGGTGGAATTCCATTCGGGAAAGCAGAGTCTCTCACAACCTTTAAAAAGCAACTAAAAACTCTACTCTTTTGAGAACACTTACTAACTTTATTTAAAAAACAAAACAAAATGAAAAAAACTTTGAAGCACTGAATTTATTCTTAATCAGCTTGAACCTTTTTTATGTGATATCTTATGATTAATCTAACCCTGTAACAAACTGCTTATGTTTACTCCCGGACTGTGCGTTGCTTTGGATTAAAGCATGTGCTAAATACATACATGTAAATGTTAACTCCATTCGCTGTGTTAGGATGAAGATGAATGATGAGTGACCCAAATCCAATAGGAAATCTTTGAAGGGAGCTGAGCCCTGAAACCGGTCAGATCTAGAGTAGATCTGTATGGAGGAGTATAACAAGTATAACTGTCTGACCTTTATAATTGTGATCAGATACTTGTTTGACCCAATAATTTAAAAATAAATTGGTGAAAAGTCAAACCATGATTTCTAAGCAGGAGATCTTTCAAAATCACAGGGTGATCAAATACTTATAGACCTCACTGTATGTGAAACTGATATTGGCATAAAATAACATTATTTTTTAGAGCCTTTCGTCTACCACATCAAACAAAAATATTTTTGTAAATCACACGGTTAATTTGGTAAATTAGGCAATTACATAAAAAAATTGCTATTATCCTCATAACTTTTATTTTATGCACCTTTCATGACTCCCGGTGTCACCTTACACAGCAAATCATCTAGTGAAATTTTATAAACCCAATAGTAACTTGAGAGAACACAGAACCTCGGAAATAGAACACAGAAATATTACTGTAAATAACATTGTGTAAATAAAATGATCTAGTTTTAATCTGACCCAAACTATGTATAATCACTACCTTCACAAATCACTTAAATGTCATTTAAATGTATCTATAATTAATGCTAAATTTAAAACTATTTATATCTTTTTTTATTTAAAATATTATACGTAGTTTTTTTATTTTATGAAATTGTTTTTTAGATACTTGAAACCAGTTATAAATCAGTTCATTTTGGTGTAGCAGAACAGAATTGTTCAAGTAATAAATCCCAAAAGAAAATCAGACTGGTGTTAAAAATATCTGAATTAAAATAAAAACATTGAAAAAAAAACAGATGGATGATGTTTTTGCATGATATTTAAAATGAAGGGCATGTGTACAGTTTATATTTGTCTTAAGAGTTTATCCCTGACGTCCAAACGGGAACTTTTTTGTTACACACGACTTGCGCGACACATTTCATTCCACCACATTCTTGTGGCAACATCATTTCTAATTGTTTCCAACCGATCACAAAGAAAACAATGAGATAAACAAGCTAAAAGCAAGAAAACAATGTCCATAATACAAAACAGAAAAACAAGTTGGATTACACTAAGATGAATAAATCACTACATTTGAAACTCATCCCTTCCATGCAAATCCAGCATATTTTGCCTTTAGTAACCGGGCTCAATATCTTCTCACGACATGAAAGAACTCCTCTCTAGTCAGCTTACTAGGGCACGAGCATTAGGCCACGGTTAAACCGCAATGGAGTCAGGGAGAGTGGCCATTAGCCCGAGGAGCTTGAGCCAGGCCACAGGAATCTTCTTGGGATTGATAGTTTTAAAAGGTTTTATAGGAGGCTAAAAGTCTTTTGGGGAAAGCGGATACCAGAATAAGGGCTTGGGTGAAAACAATGCCCTGGATTTGCCAGCCCATGACTCTCCCTCCCTTGCATCATCTCAGAGGCTTGGGGATTTAAAACTTTCTCATTAGGTAAATTGGTTTGCCTTCTAGCAATGGACAGTAAATGTGGTTCTACTCTACTGCGACAAGAAGGACTGGTTACCTACTGTTACCTTTTCAGAAATGCATTGTTCACTGAATAGATTTGCCATTGCATTTTCTTCTCAATGGTATTAGCAAATAAGTCTCTAAAAATAATAAGACAAAAATTCTTAGCTTTCATGTCTTGATTGGGGACTACCAGTTTTTTTGTCCACAATTTCCTCCTCCATCACTTCCAGCCTTTCACCTGTACCTCCCAACATCTCTCTTTCTCCAGTGTCTCCCGTTCTACCTACTTTAGTCACTTCTTTACCTCCTCCAGCCTCTTTTTCATCTCTTCCATTCTACTCTAAATAATACCATTACTAATCAAATTAATATCCCAGAGAAATACATTAAAGTAGAAATCTGAAGGCTGGTAATCTAATCATTCCTCAAGCTAAAGAGAACGCTTTACTATGGAATACATTACCATTTAAGATTTAAATAAAAAAAAAACAAATTAAAACAAAGAATTTTTTAAGAATCAGCATGACATAATAATGTATTTATATGAAGCAAAAAATATTGAAATGTTTTGGTACCCTCATTTAAACTGGTCTCAAGAATTGTAATTGTAATCTCAAGAATTTCTTTTATGTATTTTAAATGTTGAGTTATGCATTGACGTAATGAATTGAAAGGACTCCAGGAAGATTAGTGACCACCATCGTGAAACAAAATAGAATTCCTCTAAAATATATTGATGCATGACATTGTTTTTGGCACAATTGTGGTTTCATGTTTTCGGATTCACAGTCTGGATATACTTTGTGGATAAATTTCAGTGCCTGGAAAATTATGTAATTTATTTTATCTTTGTAATCTAAGGTTTGCAACACAGTTTCAGCCATATCTTAAACCCCAATAGGATACAGCACACACACACACATCCATACTGTATATGGAAAACAAGGAAAACAAAGTACATACAACAATTATTTCTTATTATTTGCACTACTTATTTTTACATTTAATAATGAAAACTTTAATTACGAGATTTCATAATGTGCTATCTTTTGACTATTGTGTTTGATCATCAAACCAGTTTTATTACTAACGTGTGACAAACATGCAAATATACAAGAAATCAGTGAGGGGCGAACACTTTTTTCACACCAAATTAAGAAGTAGAAACGCAAAATCCATGCTTCCGGGAAGTAAACGGCGCTCAGAACCTTGGGATTCAGTTTCCATATCTTTCTACTTCAAGCACTGGCTTCGATTTTAAATATCTCAACATTTAGACACAGAGATCTCGAAAGTGATCTAATACACCAGCACAGCTTCACGTGGACCCGCTTTTTGTAAACTGTGCATCAGCGCATGCGTGCTGCTGTAGCCAAAGTACGCCCAGAGAAAGGGGATACCAATCCGAATGCACTTTTTTTCAATTGCTTTTATTTTACCGGAATCGCTGATGTTAAATAAACCTTAAAGACTGTAAAAAGCTATTATTGTATTATTATTCATCTAAACTTCATGAAGTTATTATTATTGAATTAAAATCTGAATGTGGGACCTGATTGGGTCACAGTATTACTGGGCCACTTGTCACATTAAAAGGCTCTTGCGACGCCCACGCGAAGAACCAAAAACCAAAAATATTTCGACTCGAGTTTTCTGTTGCGCGTTGCCTCCATCTACTGGACAGAGACGTGAACTCTGTTTAACTGGAGATCTAATTCCTTGTTTTCGCAAGATGGTCAGGTTTTATTCAGTGTTCTTTTGAGAGAGGGAGTCTACAAAGTGGAAAGAATTTTTAATAACATTTTATTATAGAAAACACTTAAGGCAACCATAGTTTGTTCAAAGATCAGATTGTGCCAATAAAAACAGACGTTCCATGCAATCATTCTCTCTGATTGATTTTGGCGCATTGAAGCCATTTCTTTAGTGAAAGTGAAGTTACGACCAAGTATGGAGTGACCCATACAAGGAACTTGTGCTCTGCATTTAACCCATCCAAGTGCACACACTGCAGTGAATAAACACACCGTGAACACACACATGGAGCTGTGGTAACTGGTGACTTGCTCAAGGTCACTCCAGTAATGTTTGTCTCAGGAGGGAGAGAGTTTCTACACTCATCCTACCTTCGACTCCTAGTGGAGCTGGGGATCAAACCAGCGACCTTTTGATCTCCAGTCAATCACCCTATCCACTTGGCCACGACTGCCTTTAGTGGCTCGTTAATCTACAGTTCTAATGTTTTTATTCATTCATTCATTCATTCTTTTATTCAGTTTAATTTCCCGGGGGTAATGAAAAAACTTTTGTGACTATAGCCCGGATGCCCAGGTGAAGGTTCGTTTGCATCTGATTCGGTATCAGATTCTGGTTCATAGAGGTAAGGTTGTATATCGTTTCCTCCAAACACCATTACAGCATCTTTCAATGTTGAGTTAATAAAACGATGATAGCTCAGTGTTGAAGTTGCTCATAATGAATCTCTCTAATCTCCGTCACATCTACTTCACCGTCATTTTGAGACATTGTTGTCCTAACCATCATTGTGCCTGGAGTGGCTGTATAGTTGCCTTCCATGCACTTTCCACTGTTGAATTTGGTTGAAGCATGAGGGGCTTGACTTGCTGGTTCTGATCCTGCATCTGTTCAATAAAAGGAGTAAACCCATTCCTTGTCAAGCGTTTTTGTTAATATACATACCATTCTTCGTGGAATGATACAATATTACCCCAGATTTTCCATTCCTGTTGGTATAGTTTTGCTAGCAACACAATGGATGTGGACGTTCAAACCCTAGAGAAAGCAGGAACTGACAAAAAGTGTTCATTCCATGAATTGTAACTTTGGATAAAAGTGTCTGCTAAATGCATAAATGTAGAAAAAAAAGTATAACCATTGGCTTTTAAATTCATGATTACAAATAAAACTAGAGAAGTATCATATAAATTACTTCACAAGGTATTTCCAGACAAGTTCTCATTTAAGAAGGTAAACCATTTATGTAAAGTTTGTCGTCTGTTAAATTAATTGGGAAACAACAGTTCTCTTATTCTGGTTTTGTGTACACACTTCTGGTCTGATAATCGGTACTGCAATTTGTATGGGACAACTTTATGTTCACATTTAAAAATTTGATTTTTGGTTTTCATTACAATTTAAGTAACAAGGAACACCATGAATCTTATGTTGTTTTTTTCCATGTTGACCTCATCTTTACTGAAAGTCTTGAATCGATCATTTGTATCGTTTCCATTAATTTTTGAATGGTTCTTTTTATTCATTGAACATTTTTCTCTCCTGTCTCCGTACTTTCTTTTTCTTACATGCTCTGTGGAAATTGGATGATTGTCTTAAAAAAAAGCGGAAACAGAATGACGTCTTCGCATGCAGCTAGTCCATTGGTCGAGTCTGCAGCCCGACTCTTCTCCTCACTTCCTCAAACAAACAGACGCTCATAGAGGAAGAAAGAAGGAAGCAGCGGATGGCTCACTCGGATTCGGATGTACCCAGCAAGCGTTCCCACTCCAGGTAAGTTCAGGCCCCAAGAAATACACCGTGGCTTTCTATCCACGTGCGCTAAAAAGAGCTCTTTTCCCGGGGAGGGGGCGCGAGGGGATCCGCTCGCAGAGCTCCACATTGAGGAGGGCCTTGTAGACGTGGTCGTGGTTTCCTCCAAAACTCAGCTGTCAGGTCGTGAGAGATGCCGCAGAGGAGCACCTAATGGCATTGCTTGTTTATTATATCAAAGCCTCTGTCTTCTATCGAACAGCTGCAATGACTGAAATAAGCAGACATTCATGAAGATGAAGAGAAATAGACAAACGAGTAATTTATGGTTCCTGTAACGTTCGTAGAATGTTTTTTTTGTGCGTCCCCAGAACGTTATCACACGTTTTTTTTGTTTCTGCACATAAAAGTCGTTTCCATAGCCAAATTGAACGCTAAGAGAAATATATAGAACTAAAAAGAAGCATCTAAGAACCTTTTACCCACTAGGCATGTGCCGGTAAGAATTAGAATGAAGAATTTATAAGAATTTCACAGTATTGTAATTACTGCAACACAATGTTATATTTAAATGTCTGGGCACAACATTTTATCCCCACTGAACACATTATATTTTTTATGAAGTATATTGAACATCAGGCAAAATGAATACAACACTTAACCGAAATCATTCATTCGTTCATCTTCATTCCCCTGGGGTCACGAGCGTCTGATGGTGCCAATCTCCAGATCACTTTGGACGATAGGCATTGGTACACCCTGGACAGGTCGTCAGTCTTTAATTTAAGCAATTTTCTGAAATAAATAAAATTGCCTTCCAGTTAGAAGGTTGTCAGTTCGAGGCTAGCCAGGTTGCGTCAGGTTAATTGAATAATCTAAATTACCGTTAAGCGTGAATGTGTGAGTGAATGTTGCCCTGCGTTGGACTGGCGACCTGTCCAGGGTGTACTCCTGCCTCTCACCCAATGTGCACTACAGATAGGCACCGGCAGACCCCCGTGATCCAGAAAGGGAATAAGCTTGTTGGAAAATGAAATAAATTGCAGTCACTTGTTGTATGTCATTTTCTTTTGCAATAAAGTTTGTCACTGTCCTTAGCTGCTGAAGCTACAGCTGCTCTACAAAGAAAAACAAAGACATAATAAATTAAAGATAGATATGTAACTACTAAAATATATCTTTTAATGGGTGTACTTTTTGTTTGTGTAAAAACAAACAGTACTGCAATTATGACAAGCATATGGACCCATGATCTATCAACTGCCCTTTCTGTACTTTCAGTCTTAGATTTTGAGCTGTATTTGATGTCATGAACTCTGTGAAGTGATATGCATGAGGAAATGTTAGCTAATTAGCTATTAAATAGCGGAGTTATCTTACGCTGTAACTTAAAGGTTTGCACAAGTTCATTTCAAGACAGTTTTATGGTAACAACTCACTGGGAATTTAGTGAATAGCGCTGGATGGTGCTTCCACATATGTGAAATCATATTTGATGTATTACCTCCCTTAGCAGCAGCTCTTTGTAAACATGATTTGCATGTCAGGTGACCTTCCTCTTCCAGGCCGTGGCAGTCAAAAACTTTGCAGTTGACTTTAGTTGTTTTTCACGGGGTGAAAATTTGCTAGGATTCGATGGAATTCATTTCGTGCCAAAAAAGATGAACGTAATTTCAGCAAAACGAATGCAAATAAATTGATTATAAAGGTAAAAAAAATCAGCCTGAAAACAAAAATAATCAAGTAATCAAGTAAGATTTTAAATACACACATTTTTTTTTTAGTGACTTTTTTAAAACCGTGGTAAACCCTTGAAACCGGTTATCATCCCATACCTTTCATAGAGGGCTCAAATATTAGTTCTACTACTGTGAAGATTTAACCTCTTCCAAGCCAAACAATAGGTGGGTTTAATCCAATAATATTTATCAATTTTTTAAACCAATATTTTTTTTTTACATGTTTCTAAATCATTCTAGAAATGTTTGAAACAGTGAGGGTCAGAAGGTCTAATTACTAAATCCTCCTGATTAATCCCAGTTGTTCTCAATCTTATTAGACTCGAGTCTGGATAATCTAGAGGGTAATCTTAAAGACCATTAGAAAGAACAGCTGAACGAACGTCCCATTCCTCAAAGACGACCAGGAGACTTTATAAAAAAAACAAAAAACTCTTGAACACTGTTGTTTAATGCATTGTAATCAAGTCAAAAACTGAGAAGATCAAAGAGCTTGAAACACTGCCAACTGCTGACTGGACAACTGCCGTGGTGTGACAGGTTGTCCTAAAAAAAGACACTTTTAGTAATTATCAAAGACAGACATGCGCCACATACCAAATCTGGATCTAAGTTATTAATTCTGTGCAAAAAATGGACAAAAATAAATTAATAACAAAGAAAAAAAATCAACCGAACTTTAACCACAACATTAAACATTGATTTATTTATTTTTTTAAATACACTCCATTCTTTGTTTGTTTCCTTTTTAGATTAAGTTTTACATCTTCGGTTTCGATTTTGAAGTTTTACTTTGCGGTCTTGAAAGTTACGTTCGTCATGGGGGGTGGGTAATTAAGACGGAAGCGAAGTTTCGTAGCAACATAGTCTTCATTGTATTTCTTTAAATTCGCATTTGAGCACCTTTCTGTATAAAATCATTTGAAAACATCTGGATGGGGATTGATCAAGAAAAAGTCTTACCTGACCATTCAAACACAGGTCGCTTTTGAAAAGGCTCTCTAAGGATTGTTTACATGTTTGGTTCTAATTCAATAGAAAAAATAAATAATCAACTGCATTACAGACAAAAAGAAAGTAGAATGTGAACATTTCTTGACAGCAGCATTAATAATTGTTGGTTTAGCACTCGTTTTAGTTCATCAAAAGTAATATCCCAGGGAAATACACAGTTATGAAACTAGATATTTAGAGGGTGATAATCTAACAACTCTTAGAAAATCTGGCAACATTTCAAAATGTAAGAAACAAATAAAGATAATTTTAGAATCAGCATAAGATAATGAATGAGGTGAGAAAGAAATGCTTTGGTGTGTGTCTTCATTTTTTTTCTATTTTTGACTCTTAAAGCTATTAAAATGAACTTTCCCCATTGTGGCACAAGTTTTTTTTCCCATAATGTGAATGGATTTATAAAGCTTTTTATTTTATACCAATGATTTTTACTTTGTTTATCCTCCTTTTTACGTTAAATGTTAATTGTTCTAATGAATACGCAAATAAAATATAAACATCTAAAGTTTGTATAATGCTGTACATTCATAAATTATTACAATATTCACTGCTGTAAGCAACTTGCTTTAGACGATTGCATTCTTTTAAACTTTTTAAACAATATTTATAGTTGAACAATGTGTTACAAGTAAATTTGACATCTACGCGGCATATCAGCAAAATAAAAATGAAAACGTCTTCACGAGTAAACATTTTATTTGAACTCTCATTGGTTTAGTCTGTGTAATCACGTGATTGAATGCGCGTTCACGCAGAGGGGAGTCGAAAAATGGCCCAACACCGGGATGCTTCCTCTTTAAGTGCTCCAACATGCACGTTGTGCTCCCGTGAAAAGCAAGTTCCGCCTCGCATGTATTGCACACGACAGCATTTTTGGTTAAGTTTAGTAAAACTTTCCCGAACCTTACTCGTTCAGATTCGTTTGATCTCCATCATAGTTTTCTTCTACTGCAGTAGCATTCGGGAGGGCTGCAACACACTTTAGCGCTCAATTCGCGACATGTGACCCTTACATTAGGTCACATGACATCAAACGACTACTGGATAACAAAAATATTTGTCGACAATGTTGACTAATCATTTCAGCCCTATCTGTGGAAGCTCAAAACTCAATAAGAGTTTTTCTCAGACTGGGAAAACTTAATATTTCCTTCAAATGATGTACAAAAAAAATGTATACAGACAGATTTCAATGTTATATAAAGAATTACAGAAGGCATACAAGGGGCTTCTTGTTTTGGTCACATGATGTTTGATGCATATCCTTGAGAGGTGTTTGAGTGTCCAGAGTTTAGCTGAACCTGGCGATGATCAGAGCGTGTGCTGTTCCGTATTGAAATAATGAACTGTAAGCATTAAAGGAAACACGTCCTTTAAAAGAGGTGTGTAAGTGTGTGCGCTGCAGGGTTAGCTCGAAAAGGATTATCTCTTGTGTCCTTCAGGAGATTTAGGGCAGTCGTCCACTCCGTCAGTTCTGCCCTCTCTGTTTAACAGGAGACATGAAGAACAAGAAAAAGCTTATGAATCAAAAGTGAGCGAAATGTTTGCTTTTCTGAAGGGGGAGGATCTGCTAGATTAGTAATCTGGGATTTAGACTCAACGTGGATTCTCGGGAAGCTCTTTCAGGATGGACTTACACTCGACATTTTTCTGCAGATTTGTATAAAAGGGTTAGATTAGACTAGAGTGCACAGATTTGCAAACAAAGACAAAAGAATTGGAAAAGAAAGTTTCCAATTCTGGAAGGTTTGTCAATACCTGTGGTGGATCTAAGACTTTGGTTTTAGTTGTTTTGATAAGTTTTCACATCACTGAGCCATTTTCTGAAGTTTCAGTAGAAAAGGTACTTCTGAGCTAGTTGTGAATATTATCAAAAATCTTTTCGTGGTGTAAAGAAAATCTACAAGATTTGCTGTTCAGCTGTGTATTTAATCTTACATTTAATTTTTAATATTCTCTGGAATATAGAATTGCAGATTATATTTGATTCATCTTGGGCAAAGTCTGTATTGGAGCTGTTGCTGTGATGGATTGCTTGTTTAATTTGAAATGTGCCATTTAATTTGAGCTTCCGATTCTAATTGACCTGGTTAATTTGAGCTTGTTACTACATTTCACTAAGCTTTTCTTTCGCTTACTGAAACTTTATTGTTGCACAATATTCAGGATCTCAATGTGGCCATTGGTATTATTAATTAACATAAAATGTAATTTAATGTTGTAGAATTTTCCTAAATTAAGCTTTATTTCGTTTTTAAATATAATTAAGAAATTTGGATTTGGTGGTGAAAACATAATATTCTTTGATGTGTTTGTAATTACAGCTGACGTTTAGCAGGAAAGACTAATAATAAAATATTTTTATCTTAGATAGACTTTGTATTGGGTTACTACGGAAAATCACTTCTAGTGTTTCATGTTTCTTTAATATAAAAGGGTTTTGAAATGTTTCATAATTAATGGACACATTTTAGGAAGATTTTTTTTTTTTTGCTTGGGATTCTAATACTTCAAGAATTGTGGTGTACCACATATATCTTGATTTTTCAATGCAATTTTCATCCAGTTTTTTATTTTCCTGATCTTTGTGAGGAGACTTCACAAGGAAAAGCTGAGGGCAATTTGACACCATCTGCTCATTTGCAATCTATGGACTTACTTTGAAAGCCAGTGCTCTGGACACTCACTGGAGCATTCACCAAGTTTCTTCTTCGAATACAATGTCGACTGAAGCTTTTCCTCTCAGTGGGGCTCAGATAGCCCTGTGTCGGCTGGTGCACCGCGGACCCAGACCTCAAGCCATACTCAAACCTTTAAACCTCGAGCTTGGGAGTTATGTGGAGAAGACCCGTAGCAAACCCAAATGCAGGTATATGACAAGTGTGAGATTTTGTGAATTTTCAATATCAGATTTGATTAACCAAATTGCCCAATCTGAAAAGTTGGTATGTTGTCGTAGAATTTCTATTATGCTCAGATTTGTTCAATAGACCCTTTTACTGTTTGTATACAGTGATGGTGTCCTCAGCCACGTGCATCTTAGCAATGGAAATATGGGGCAGAAGACAGATAAACATACTTGGTATTTTTAAATTATGTTTGATCACCTGCAGCCACAGAAGGAGTCAAATAAAACTTCAGCCCCCTGGTGGAATATCGGTCCGCTTGACTGCAGAGAAAAAGGCAGTTCGGTTTCTGCAATAACAGAAAACATCTGCACTAGGGGTGTAACGGTACGCTAAAATCGTATTCGGTTCGGTACAGTGTCTTGGAGAGCTCGGTTCGGTTCATTCGGTTCGGTACAAAACAATAAGAGCTTACATAATCTTTATTTTGAAAAGCTGCCAATACACAGTAGAATTCTTGCATACAATATATAAAAGTGACACATTTGGGTGATATTTTAAATAAATTGCACTCTTTATAAAGAAATACACATTTTTAAACAGGCCGCACCAAAACGTTTCAATACATCCCCGTGAACCGTTACACCCCTAATCTGCACGTAAGCCAGGGGTCCACAATTATTTGTACCCCAGGGCCAAATTGTAGAAGACAAACTAGAAAGAGGGCCGAAGCCCATGACCATACGACCCCCAAATAAAAACCCCCTCTGTCAGACATTTCAAATAAAGACATTTAAAACAACTTTTTTATTATTATTTCTACTCAGAGAGAAGGAACATATCTATTTTATGAACATGGCTGTTTTCAAGGTCAACATTTCATATTTATTGCTTGCCATGATTATTTTTAATTTGGCAGAGTCTGGGCTGAAACAGCGAGAGGTTTCGACGCAGGCTTTGTATAGCGTGTTTGTTGACAGACCTCCATCTCACTGTAAAATCAACGGAATCCAAATGTCACATTCTGGGTAGAAGAGGAGGCAGCGTCAGTGCTACTCAGTTTTTATATTATAGACTTACAGGTTTCGATGAGGGGAATCAGGTTGCCATAACAGGACTGAACCGAGCGGATGATTGTTGTAGAAGTAGAATGGAGCAGAAGTTTCTTGAAGACAGCAGTAGAGAAAGGAAGCAGGAGTGGAGCCAGGTGATATGAAAATTTGGGAGGAGCAGGAAGGAGTCTTTTAAGGGACTGTCGGTGATTGGACGTTGGCTTTGGATTGGAGTAGTGAGTTGTTGCTGTTTGGGGACTGGCTATGTCCCTGATAGTTTATCCGATACAGATTCTGTTTGTACAATATAGATCAGTCTTCAACCTCATTTACATACATTTGAATATGTTAATGAGCAAACATGAAAAGAGACAACGAGAAGATCCAAACACAAGCAAAAGCTTACCTTTAACGAAACTAGCACAGGCACTATTGCCAAAGATTTTGAGGTTTTATTTCTTTAACCTGTTAACTCCCACCCCTGTTTTTGAGGTCTGAAAAAGGCATGCCCAAAAATATGGCTATAACTCTCACATTTTATGTGTTAAATGAATGTCCTTGGTGTCATTTAAAAGGTAATCCTTTACCTTTTTTTTTGAGGTATCCAGTTTCAAGTAAGGAACTGGTTACCTCAAACAAACCTGAAGTTATTGATCCACAAACTTTGTAGAAATAATCCTTGACTAATTTTTTTAAAATATAAAATAAGTGAATGCTTGAGTCCCTGGTGGACGTTTTGACAAAACTGAATAGAAGCCACAACTGTGGACCAATACGTGACCAAAATCTTTCAAAATGGAGCTAAACATGTGTTTTCTGCAGTGATTTTTATAAGAAAATGTCCAGTCAGGCACCGTTGGCACCAAATTGGCACTTGGTAACAAAATGAACAAATTACAATTAAAAAAATAGATAAAAATCAATACCACTAGATAAACTACTCAATAAAGAAAATGCACGGGGGAAAAACAACGAGGACCCACATTGACCTCTCTCAATGTGTGGCCGAGTCTTGTTTACTGACTTGCTGATTGGCCAATCATGGTCACAGACTTCAAAGGGTGGGTCCAAAATGGTTAGGAGACTCTACTGAATCAAAACCTACCATGCTTGTCAAGTCCACCTTAAACATGTCCGCCAAAACAACCGGCAAACCCACATATTTTTTTTTGGGTGGCAAACGAAAAGTGAACAGTTGTGCTTTTATGTCTTTTTCTCGTGGTAAAGACCTTTTTCGAGTACCAGCTTGGATGCATTTTGTTCGTTGGGCTGTTACAAGTACAATGGTATGCCACTCGATGATTCAGTGGCTGTGTACCTGTAGATCAAACTCATTTTCACCGAGGGCCACATTAGCATAATGGCTGTCCTCAAAGGGCCAGATGTAACTTATAAATGTAAAACAATGTAATCGAATGTAATGTAAAATAAATGTAACTACTCCTTAATGTTAAATAACTCATTATTTATAACTTATTCAAGTGACAATTCAGTTGCATAGAAACAATTGTATGCTTGTGGTTCTAATATAAATACTTTTGATTTGTCAGCTTATGAAAACCCACAGAACGCCATTAATGAAGGATCAAACTGTCCAAGTGAATAAAGAAAAATACCATTTTTGTAATTTGTTTAGCTGAAAAAAACCCTCACAGACTGAAGACGATGCATGTCGATCATCATCTTTTATCATCAGGCTCCAGAAACAGATCACAGATAAACTATTAGCTGTGTCCGTTTCACATCTTAAAATTTATTTTAGCGTGAGAAATCAGAGGTGTGGTCTGAGAGATCACTCAAATGCGAGGGTCTTACATTCAATGTGTGAGAGACAGCAGCTCTGCAGTTTCACTCGTGAGTATGGATGCGGAAACACCGTTGCGCCCACTGTAGGCATTGTGAGAAATTTAGGGGTTTTTTTATCACGTTTTTTTTAAGACACTCAAAACTTTTAAGCTCTCGCTGGCCACATTAGATTACATGACGGGCCACATGTGGCCCGCGGTCCTTGAGTTTGACACATGTGCTCTAGAGATATCACAGAAGGTAGGCATCACATTTTTGCTTTGTTAGGACTCTTTACACAAATTGACCAACTGTTGTTGCTGTGGTGTGTTAAACCTATAATGCTTTATAACGCCTGATTGTCAAACATAAAACAAAGTCATTTATGAAAATGTGGAATGAGCACCTCTTTTACGTCCTACTCACGTCATCAAAAGCGCCAGCTTTCATTATTCATTCTCCTTGCAAAAAAAAGGAGCTGGTATAGCACTCCGATGTGTAATGTCCCATTGGCGCCCATGCATTTAATATCAAGCCACGTCTTCGCACAAAACTTCAAACATTTTTTTTTTTTTTTTTAAACCTTGTCCTGCTCAAAATCCATCACATGGGAGAGTATATGCCTTGCCGAGTTGGACAGTTTTGCTTTCTCCAGGGGAGTAAAACACCTGGTGTGGTGTTCTCTCCTCTGGATTGGAGCATTGAATGTATGTAAATATTTATTAGTTGGGGTTCCCACGAGTCAGTTTATATCAGTTGTGTCAGGACAAAACGGTGTTGGACTGAAAGGGGGAGTGGATAAAGGGTTGGGGAAGTGTGAGGGGGAAAGTTTCACGAGGGAAAAAGAAAGAAAGGAAGAAGAAAAGAGAAAAAATAATAATAAAAATAAAAAAAATCAGTAAATGAATAAAAATAAAATAAATAAATTTTAAAAATAAATAAAAACTTTGAACATTTGAGTCGATGTTTAGAGGCCTTAACTCCTGCAAGGTAAACTAATTCTGATTGGATATAAGTTCCCTCACTGGATATAAGCACTGTGAAAACTTTGCATATGCTCTTCACATGTTGTATATTGTAGTAGCACATGAAGGATGCAAAATATCGAAGTGACTTGTGATCTCATCCATAAAATTTAAAGAACATGTTTTGTAATATTTGAATAATGAGTGATACTTTTTACCAGACATATATTTTATTTTGACCACACGTTAATGACCAAATACAATCAATAAAGTTTTTAAGAATGAACGGAAACGTAACACAAATATTTAGGCTGTCAAACATGTTTGTGCATTACAAATAAAGTGAAATAAATTTGCATTTACTGTGGATTAAATGTTCTAAATGTAAATATCCTTACTAGCGAAGCAGTTTTTGCTGTTTTCAGAATGGAGGCATCGTGTTTGGAGCTGGCTCTTGAGGGCGAGCGATTATGCAAAGAGGGCGACTTTAAAGGTGGGACAGCGTTCTTCGAAGCTGCAGTTCAGATGGGTACCGAAGATCTCAAGACACTCAGTGCCATTTACAGCCAGCTGGGTAATGCTTACTTCTACCTGAAGGAGTACGGGAAGGCCCTGGAATATCATCGTCATGATCTTACGCTCGCACGGTGAGAGAACTACAGAAAGTATTAGACAGGTGTGAAAAAATGCTGTAAGCAAAGAGTACTTTCAGTGCTGCGTTATTGTTTATAAGTGAACAGCAGTTTTTGCAATCCCAGGCCACTCCATAGCAACCAAACTGTTTACCCTAGCAACCGATATCTTAGAACTCTATCTCAGCTTTGGAAAATAAATGAGATATGGGGGTTGGTTTATATAATGTCACTGACCCCTCCATAGCAACCAGACTATTTACCATAGCAACCAATTTGGTAACTCTTTATAATAAAAATCATAGATATGAGGGTTGGGTTGTACTACTCATTTTGACCTGCGTCATTTTAAAAAAATGTAATGGTTCTTGTACAAGCCAACATCAAAGTATGCATGCAAATTTTAGCCATCTAGTTGTAAATATTGGTCTCTCACATTTTTATAATAAATAAATAATATTTAAATAAAATTTAGAATTATTACAATTATTTACAAATTTCCATTTTTTATTTTTTGCTTATAAAATGGCATGCACTATAAATGCTGTGGTGCTTTTTTTTGTATGTTCGATGTGAAATAGGACAATTGGAGACCGTGTCGGAGAAGGCAAAGCCAGTGGGAACCTGGGAAACACTTTGAAGGTTTTGGGACGCTATGATGAAGCTGCAGTTTGTTGTCAGAGACATCTGGATATTTCTCAAGAGCAGGGAGACAAGGTGAGAAACTCATTGTTGAGCATTAATATTATCATTATGTTAGCTCTGGGGGGTCAAAGGTCACCATTTATTTATAATGGTCATTGAGAATGAATGAGAAAGGGCACTGAAAATATATCCAGGAATAAACATCAAAGAGAAATTAGGCTTTGTTATGTTAATCATAGTAACAACTTTAATTTTTATGACCTCACTGACAACCAGACTGTTTACCATAGCAACCAATTTGGCATACCTTTATCTCAGCCTTGGAAAATAATAGAGACATGGAGATTTGTTTATATAACTTAGAATCAAAAAGGGAACATTATATTGTCACTAACCCCTCTATAGCAACCAGACTGTTTACCATAACAACCGTTTTTGCATATCTCTATCTCAGCTTAGGAAAATAATAGAGACATGCGGGTTGGTTCGTTTTACTCATATTGACTCGAGGAACATTATTTTATGTCATTGACCCATCCATAGCAGCCACACTTTTTACCCTAACAACCAAACTTTAGAATAAAAGTTGAGACATGGGGGTTGGTTTATATAACATAGTCCAAAAAAGAATGTTGTATTTTGTCAGAAACACCCCCGTAGCAACCACTATGGTATCTCTATCTCAGCTTATGAAAATCATAGAGACGGGGGGCATTTTGTTTTACACATATTGGCATTGGGAATGTTATGATACAGACCCTTCCATAGCGACCAGACTGGCTGCCATAGAAACCGATATGACATATCTCTATCTCAGCTTAGGAAAATCATAGAGACGTGATATTTTACTCACATTGACATCGATAACATTTAAAAATTGTTTTAAACTTTAGCCATCTATCTGGTTACAGTTCCTGTTTGATGTCTATTCAAGGACCTTTATCTTAGTTGCAGATGCCGCTGTGTGACTGGTTTTCACCGGTTTCATTTAGGTTCCTTATTTATAATAAGTATTTATTCTCAGCATCTGTGGACATTTCTGTAGTGTGAATGCTGCACTCTTAAGCCTGAGAGTCCCTGGTACCGGGGACTTGCCCCTTGTGCGTTACATTTTCACTCATAGCTCACTAACCCTGAGAATAACCCACACATATTAAATACTGTTGTGTTCAGCGGAAACTCTAAAAATGTATCTAATTTCATATCCGTTAACCACAGCTCCAACGCCATGCAAATAAACATGTTCGGAGTATAATTCATGACCAAGTTTTTGTTTATGCGCGATATGTATCCACAATATAAACGCAAACACCACAACCATGGAATCAAATGAAAGCTAACAACCAGCTGAATCCAGTGATATGCAACTCATTTACATTTCACGAAGTATTTCAGAGCAGGGAGCGAAAGTACCCCGAAAAAAATGCCAGCAAAAACAAAGCAAGCATGTAAATCTTGTCTTACCTTTGCCGTTTTTTCAACAAAAGTTATTTCCATAGCGATAAAAGTCCGTTTGTTGTTATGTCCGGTCGATGGCTTCGCGGAAACTCCATTTTTGCTCTTTTCTGTAGCTCTGTGCTCGCAATAACATCACCAAATATGGAAACACTCCCCGTGCGTAAAAGCAGTCCTCTCTGTGTCCTGTGATTCGTCAGTGATCCTGTCAGTTGGATATCATTGGATTCTACAGATTCAAAGCTTTTTAACGAGGTATAGAGCTCCCGGATTGGACAGACGGTCGAGGGTTGGAAGCACTATGAATGGGAGGTTACACAGAGACAGCATCAAGGGGCTTCCACCCCCCTTTTACAGCATTTCTTTATTTTTGCTGAAATCTTGTCCCGTAAGCAAAAATCTAAAATGTTTAAACGTTTTTCAGTTCTCCTTCCCCATAACCCAATGACCTTGCCCTGTACAGCTTGTGTATTTTGGTCCAATTGGATCCCCATATCCATCAGTCATTACATTTAGGTTACGTTGTATATTTTAACAATATATCACTCACATCCTTGAACCTATTAATAACGTCCACAAGTAAAATAAGACTTCATTTACTTTTTTAAACACTATATTAGTGAATATTACTTCACCTTACACAGATACAGATAATATCATAGCATTAATGAAAAGTGACATACAGTAAAGTGTATGTTTGGCTGCATGCACATGTTAGATTAGTTTTTCACCTTCTGCGTTACGTGTGCAGCATGTCTTTTGTTTCTGCACACATATAATGTACACAACACTAATGTGTAATTTTACCTCAAAAATGATAACTGTTTACAAATGCCAAGCATGCGAGTCCGGCTGATTTCAGAATTGAAACGCTATTAAGAGAAGTTTGAACATGGTGGGGTGGAGTTAATCACCAGTTTTGTTTTCTCACTAGTGCAGTATGAAAATGCAGTGAAGTTAGCCGAGCTTTTAAATGTCACAATCCTCACTAAAGTTTCATGCTTGTGTTTACGTGTAATGGATGAAGCTTTTGAAGCTTGCTCAAAACGAAAACAAAGTTGCTTTATCGCTGCACTGGCTTAAATATAGTGAGGTCAAAGTATTTGATGCAGTATTTTTACCCTGTGTTGCTAAAATGGGCGGCAGTGGGTAGCACTGTGTCCTTCCAGTTAGAAGGTTGCTGGTTCAAGGCTCGCCGGTGACCTTCCTGGAAGGAGTTTGCATGTTCTCCCTGTGCTTGCGTGGGGTTCCTCCAGGTTCTCCAGTTCCCCCCACAATCCCAAAACCATGGGGTTAGGTTAATTGAATAATAATAATCATGCGGTCTTGATTGCTGGTAGTCGTAATGGTTAACACCATTAATCCTTGAGATAAGCTTGTGATGAAGAGATTTGTGTAGAAAATTGGATAAAATATTGATCTGAAAGATTTTCACAGCAGTTTATTTTAGTGGCTGTTAAGTCACAAACAACATGGTAGTGAATTTGAACAGTGCACAAGGTAAAGGTTTATTTTACTACGTTCAAAGTATGTAAGTGCACAGATTTGTATGTGCGTGTGTATTAATTAGAAAAAGTGGCAAATGCCCATTAAGATTTTCAAATATCAGCATTGAAATTGGCCAGAGAATTCTGTAGGTACTGGGACATGATATCACATGATTTTTCGTTTTCTCTCGAGTTGTAGGTTGGCGAGGCCCGTGCACTGTATAACATGGGGAATGTGTTCCATGCCAAAGGAAAGCAGCAGATTTGGGGAGAAGCTCAGGATCCTGGAGATCTTCCTTCTGATGTTCAAGAGACTCTGCAGAGTGCCACTGCTTACTATCAGTGAGGAAACAAAAACTTGAAATAATAGAAAAATGGCAATGTGGGGGATGGAACCTCTTCTTCTCATAAATAGCTCCATGTTGGGGTCCACCAATCTGTAAAGATATTCCTATCATTTGTTGCAGTACAAGGTAGGCGGGTCTTTTGTAAAAAAAAAAAAAGAATATAAAATTTTTGTTGGTCTGGGTTCTGTTTGGGATGTCCACTAAAAACTTATTATTAGATTGAATAAATTAATTGGCTAATGAAAGTAAACATGTAAATAAAAGAAAAAAGATTTATGCTCAAATATAAGTTCAACATGAATAAATCAGTTTATAAGATTTCAGTACGGTGTACATGTTTGAAGCAGATATGAAGCAAAGAATGCTTTCAGATGATATAATGATTGTTTATTAATGCAAAAGTAAATCTAGTTGCAATATTGCAGAAGTTTACAAGTTTGTGAAGCATACATATGAATTAAAGTCTAGTGCCTTGAAGAACTTTCAAAGAACTTTATGATAAAGACCAACAGCCATGGTTTCACCTGCAGAAGTTAATGTTAGTGACCTTGGATTTGGACGTTCCGCCCCTTAAACCTTTGGAAAATTCCGTTTACTTTAATGTCATGTTTTGACGTGACATTTGACCTTCCCCAGATTGATTAAATGTTGATTTATACCTGACCAATCCATTGACCGCATAATCCTTGCACTCCTCCCATGGAAGTTACACTTGTACAGTGTCTTTCTGATTGTAGAGGAAGCGCGTTCACATCAGCAGTACCTGCCGTAGGTACCTTGGTCATATTTTAGGGTTTTTGGTGACCTCTTTTTAGCGTCCTGCAGCCTGCTCTTGGGGTGAACTCACTGTGACTGTTGTTTTAGAAGCCTTCCAGTTGTAGACTATTTTCTGGATAGTGGAATAACTGATTTTAAAAACTTTAAAGTCCCTTTCCAGACTCATGGACTGTAATAATCTTTTTCTGGAGGACTCAGGAAGTTCTTCGGTTCTTGCCATGGTGCTCACTTCCACTTTAAGATTGAAGAGCACAACAAAATGAATGATTGATGTAAACCTCATTCGAAATCATGTTCCCCTGTGAGACACCCGTGTGTGAGTTGAGCCATTGGAAGTTGATTTTGTGTTTGGTGGTATTGGTTTAATCTCTCTGTATTGTTAAGATTATATAATGCTGTTGGTGTTTGGTGACCGTGTGTTTGTGTGTGTTAGGATGAATCTCTCTCTGGTCAAGGAGCTGGGCGATCGAGCTGCACAGGGACGAGCTTTTGGAAATCTGGGAAATACTCATTACCTGCTCGGAAACTTCCTGGAGGCAATCAAGTTCCACAGAGAGGTGTATAGAGTCAATTAATCTTCATGGATTAGTGTATAAAGCAGAAATACTCAAACACACAACTTCTGCTTTGTTTAACCCTTTAAGACCTACGGGAGCGCCGTCGATACCATTTGCATATCAATTTTTAAATGGTTGTAAAATCGGAACCACATAAGATAGAGCAATAATTCTTTTTGCATCATTAACAGAAGGATTTAGACTTACATATGACATATGAAAGAGCCATTAGAGTGGGTGTGTGTTAAACCAGTAAAAGTAAAAAAATCCTTCAAAAGCCGTCAGAATAAAACCATTATAATCCACGCTGCGGGTGTTAAGAGCACTTACGATGAAGGATATTTGCTCATCACAAGTGATAAGTTCCCGCAAAATTATCCACGAATCATGAAGTGACGTCATCTTCCCAGGACTTTTACAGCGGCAGAAACCCTTTTTTACATCCAATACCATCCCTTTTGCCATCTGTGATGGGCATCAGGCTCAAAAAAGCCACACAGGGGAGAAGAAAGTGTGTGGAAAGTGAGCTCCTTTCATGTGTGAGGCGTGTGGAGTGCCTCTGTGTTGTTGTGGACAGGGACTGTAACAAGCTCTTGAGTGCAGAGCTGTTGCACTGTAAATATTTTCTGTAGTAACTATTGTGTAACTAGTATATATGTGTGTGCGTGCGTGCGTGTGTGTGTGGTTTACCACAGCGAAAGTTTCATTTGTGTTATTTATTGCACTCTATATTAATGAGAATTGTCTAATACAAAGCTCTATCTATGATCAAAAGTAAATTTTGAAACTTTTTTTTTTCCAATTTGCAATTTGATTTCACAGTTGTGAATACTTAATTTTGATGTCCATGGCATGTTTTATGCAATATGTGCACGTTTTTAGTTTTTTTGTCGTACGTTTTAAATTTGAGTGTATATCAAAAACTAAGTCAGAGTAACTTTACTGTGATTCAAAAGCATTTTGTGTAACTTTTTTTACATTTACAATTTTGAGAGATAAAGCTATGACGTGTCTGTAGTTAGAACAAAAATATGTGGGGAAAATTTTTCATTTTTTGTGTTTTTTTGGGGGGGAGTTTTGACACTTTCCTCAGTTAATATTGATATTATTAAAATCTAGGATATAAAGGTTATATTGATTTTATGGCAAATGAAAAAACTCAAAAATGATATCACAACAGGTAAAAATGTAAACTATGCTCTGGTGGACTTGGTTCTATTGCAGGTCATAAAGGGTTAACTAATATCAGTACATATCTTATATATATATCTATCTTTCATTTATTTTTATTTCTGAAATAGTTTTAAACAGGAAATATGTATTTGTAAAAAGTTCTTTAATAAAAAGAAAGTTCTGAATGCATAATCAATGAGCAAGAAAAAACTATTTACTTTTTTTACGTATGTATTGCTTTATCTTTTAACTGCTGTAGATGGTTGTAAGGCTGATCACAAACAGAGCCCCAGTAAGAAACTGGAGATCGAGAGCTTGTCACTTCCTGGTTGTTTAGTGTTCTCAGAAATCAACCAGAAAATAGGATTATAAACACTTTTTCTATTACAACTTCTGCTACTGAGGCTTTATCTCTCAAATGACTGTTCCCAAAGAATATTTGGGAATCCCTTTTGCACTTAGGAAAAAAAGACTTGGAGATTACCTTCAAGTTATCTAAGAATAGTTCAGTCATTTTTGTTGACTTTTTTGTTGAGGTTTTCCACTTCAAAAATGTATTTAGACATTTAACTACTTCATTTGTACATTTTAGCCAATGAATAAAATGCATAAGAGGTAGAAATTTTTTAAGTAAATAAATTCATATAAAGAAACTTTGCTTCTTGTGTTTTCTAGCGCTTGTCCATAGCAAAGGAGTTCGGTGATAAAGCGGCAGAGCGCAGAGCCTACAGTAATCTGGGCAACGCCTTGATCTTCATGGGGCAGTTCAGAGCTGCTGCTGAATATTACAGGTAAGTTCAGATGATAAAGGTGTGGTGTGTTTTGATGTTGGGCCTACTGTCAGGATTATAGCCAAGTGTGTCTCACATGGCCGACGGAGTTGAGCCAAACTGCGGCGAGCTCCTCGATGGCGCTGGCTGCAGCGCATATGCGCACACGTGACTTCCTGAAGAGGATGGAACCATTATGGTTTCAGAGCTCTGCCTCTTGTCTGTTAAATATACAACTTACTTTGTAATTATAACAAGCACAGGAGAACGTTCTGTTTAGGGAAGCTGTCAATCACATGGTCACGACGAAAATATACTTTAACCAAATGAAACTTTTGAACATTGTTCAGTTTAATTCCATATACAGTGGTACCCCGCGTTACAAATGCTTGAGTTACGAAATGTTCGAAATATGAAAGGTCTCGCGGAAAAATTTTTTATACGAAAATTTTATAAGAAAATTCGAGATACGAACAATAACAAACATTTCTGCTCTTTTTTACCACTGCACTTCCGCATCCTTGCACTCCTATCTTCGTTTGAAGAAAGTGTGCTTTAAGGGGCAGATGCACCTTAAAACACTTTAAATTATGTATAGATTACCAATAATGACTTATAACAAATGTTAGAGTCAAGAAATAACGTTTATAACGTGAAAAGTGCTGCTCTGTAGCGCAAGTTAGTCCTCCTCCTCCGACACATCGCCTAACTCTCAAGCTAAGGTTTCACATTTGTGTACATGTTACGTATTTTGTTTGTGTTTTATTCTGTTTTATTATCATTTATTACATTAACAATGTGTAGATTTAAGGATTGAAGAAACGTTACTTGATTTTTTTCATCTACTTAAACTGTTGTTTCTGAGAGCCGTTGCACGGATTAGGTGTTTTACATGTAAAACTTGCTTCGACATACTAATTGTTTGAGATACGAACGTCACCCTGGAACGGATTTGTATCTCAGAGTACCACTGTACTTGTATTGGGCAGAAATAATTCTGCAGCCTGCCACAGGGGGCCGATCGCTGCAGTTGGGTTTCACCTACCGGCCATGTGAGACACACTAACGTGCATTTTAGAAAAACTACATAAAATATATATAAAAATAGCTAAATAAATAAACCTGCAATTAATTATTTTCCCCAAAATAACAAATTAATGCACAAAAGAATTGGAAATCCACTTTTTTTTTTCTGACAGTTTGCCGTCTTCTCCTTTCGGAAAACCAATCCGATATGGAAGAGCTAAATTCTTGCATTGGCACCACGTGTTCGGTCAGTTGTGTGAGCTCCTGTCAGAGCATATTTTACATTTTTATACATCATTATAACCCTTATATCCTAGATGTAATAATATATATGGAGTTAGTTCAATCTTAAGTGTCAAAGCTACAATAAACTTTTTTACTCCGCATATATTTTCTAAATACAGACATTTAATAGCTTTATCCCTCAAATTTGTAAATGTAAAAAAGTTGCACAAAATGCATTTGAAACAGAGTGAATTTATCCTGAGTGAATTCTTTACTTAGTTTTTGAGATAAACTCAAATTTATGAAGTTATACAAGAAACTGAAGGATTTTATACTGGTTTTCTACACACCCACTCGTGGATATCCATGGACCGTAGATGGTAAAATTCCAGTTTAAAGAGAAAATAAATGTGTTTTCTTATTATTTGTTCCAGGAAGACTCTACAGCTCTCAAGGCAGCTGAAAGATCAGGTGATGGAGGCTCAAGCTTGTTACAGCCTGGGAAACACACACACACTGTTGCAGGAGTATGAACATTCCACCAACTATCACCTCAAACACCTCCTCATCGCCCAGCAGCTCAACGACAGGTCTGACACACACTACTACTACAATATCCTCTCGCACAAACACGAACGACCAGTGTTCTGTTTGCTCTGATTGAAGGGTGGGTGAAGGCAGAGCCTGCTGGAGTTTGGGAAACGCCTCTGTGTCCATGGGAAATCTGCGTCAGGCTCTTGTTTACTCCCGCAGACACCTGGAAATCTCCAAAGAGGTACAGAGACTCATTTCTGTCATGGAATGTATGAATGAAGCAGACATAGCCGGGTTGTTTTCATCGATGCATACTTTATTTATTGAGTTTTCAAGCCACAGCTGTAGTGCTTGCAAACCTGGTTTAACCTCTTAAACCTGAGAGTCCCTGGTACCGGGGACTTGCCCCCTTGTGCATTACATTTTCAATCATAGCTCACTAACCCTGGGAGTAACCCACACATATTAAATACTGTTGTGCTCAGTGGAAACTCTCCTAAAAACGTATTTAATTCAATTTCATATCCGTTAACCACAGCTCGAACGCCATGCAAATAAACAACAACATGTCCGGAGTATAATTCATGACCACGTTTTTGTTTATGTGCGATATGTATCCACAATATAAACGGAAACATGGCATCAAATGAAAGCTAACAACCAGCTGAATCCAGTGATATGTAACTCATTTACATTTCACGAAGTATTTCAGAGCAGGGAGCGAAAGTTCCCAGAAAAAAACGCCAGCAAAAACAAAGCAAGCATGTAAATCTTGTCTTACCTTTGGCGTTTTTTCAACAAAAGTTATTTCCATAGCAATAAAAGTCCGTTTGTTGTTATGTCCGGTCGGAAACTCAATTTTAGCTCTATTCTGTAGCTATGTGCTCGCATAACATGACCAAATATGAGATAAAAAGCGGAAAAAAGCAGTCCTCTCCACGCTCCATGTCCTGTGATTCGTCGAAGATCCTGTCCATTTCAAAATGGTGGATATCATTAGATTCTACAGATTCAAAGCTTTTCAACGAGGTGTAAAGCTCCCGGATTGGACAGATGGACGAGGGGTGGGCACACGGGGAAGTTACAAGGTTGGAAGCGGTATGAATGGCAGCTTACGCATGGAGCATGGAGATAGCTTAAAGGGGTGTCAACCCCGCTTTTGCAGCGTTTCTTTAGGAGTTTTTTTCTGCTGAAATCATGTTCCATTAGCAAGAAAAGAAGACCATGAACGTAGCGGAAGTTTTGAACAAGATTTTTTCCATATTTCAATTATTGTGCCAAACTATGCCGAAATGGATTACGCCTGAACTTTGTTCAATCAAAACCTTTACAGAATATTCATTTCTTGTAGTATGGACACCAAACTTGCTACAGATGTCCTTCACATGTAGTTGTTACAATTTATTGTGTTTATTTGCTTGTTCACAAGTAAAATTAGGAGATATTAGAAGAAACATTTTAGTTTTTTTTGGCCAGTTCAACATCATTTACTCTTACCCAGTGTTCTTGACTGTCAAATTAACTCATCCACACCACCCCCCAAGAACCCATCTTCATTTTGATACTAAGATTTGCAGTTTAGACCTTGTAAAATCTGAGAAATGCCTTAAAAAGTGAAGGCATAGGTTTTTCGTAAAATAGGAATCAGGGCTTAAGAGGTTAAGAGAAGAGCACAGTGTTAATATTCTGGTACAGATTGTTGCAGAGTCCATCTAGTGCCGAGATGGTTGGTTTGGAAATCTGTCAAACAAGACCAGGATGTTTGCGTATTAGGAGTGTATACGATATGCATCACATTATTTTACAATACAAATTTTTAAACTGTTTATATTACAGATCGACCGCTATTGGTTTTCTATAGCCAATGTTTAGAGGTCAACGTCAGCTGTTGACCTCTTTACTTTTAAATGATTAACTTTAAATCATTTTATTTATTTTTTATGGTTGTTTTCAGGATGATTTCCCCTTGTTTTCTTCTAAAATATCGTACAAATAAGTTGATGCACAACACTTTTGAAAAACTATTAAAAATACAAGAGCCATCAGACAGCATTTACTAAACAGAAGAAACATTTATAGTTAGCATTTCAGTGCTTCAAGTTACAAACCAAATTACCATACTCTAGTAATAAAATAAATAATAAAAATACGTCATACTGCACTGCTTTGTATGCAGGTGCTAAACCCCTAGACAAATAGTCATTAATCAGAATACATCATACGTTATTTATTTATTACTTTACACATCATATCCAGATCACAACAGAAGTTGTTGCTATAGAGCAGCAGCTCTATACCTTGTTCTTAAACAAACTAAATGTATAATAATAATAATAATAATACAGTATGTTGCGAGCACGTGGCTGCATGTTTTCCTGTGAGACAGCTCCTCTTGCATGCTGATGCACGTACATGCACCTGACCATTTGACACGTTGACGCAGATTTAGAGCCATTTTGCTCACTGTTGCTCGTTGCTAGCTGAATAAACTGAACTCCATAGACTTCGCTAGCTTACCTAGCGGTGGTGATGTCGATTCAATGCTATTTGTTTTTATCGCTCACTAAGTGAAGCAACTCTTCATAGTTTACTAGTAACATATAGTAAATATAAGGCCATGAGACTTTAACATATTACAATTTAAGCCATACTTTTATCTCCCAGGACTATCGTTGAATCTTCTTTTGGCTTGGGGTCTTTTACATGCGCAACAGCTTGTTACGCCGCACCAATAACACAGGGCTGCCCGTGGATGTGCCTGACTTTAAATCAGCTATATTAAACGCGGATATTACCCGATAATGTATTAAAAAAAATAGCAAATATCACTGCATTATATCGGCCGGCCGCTGAATCGGTTAACCTCTAGTCGTGATGCATCCTCCAAATTCAGGGGAAAGAAAAACACATTTGAAGTATGATTCTGAAAGACCCTTTGAGTTTTGGCGAAATAAGATGGCATTGTTGCATTGTAAGTGGCCTTAAAATACGCACTCGGGAGGATGCACACTTCTGGATTGAGACACAGCTATTGGTACTTCAATCTTTGTGGTTCACACGTTTACAAGAACCCCGATTTTCTTGCGATTCTGGGGATAAACTCAAAATCGGGACTAAAATCTGAAACTGGCTTTAAAGGGAAGTGGTTTGTTTTCCCGGGTTTATTTCTCATCCTCTTCTCTTTCTCCATAAATGCATCCCACACAATGTGAGTGGCTTCTGCGCCACCATGTGGTCTGGAGTGAATTACAGTTCACCAAAGCGCCATCTAGTGTTTAGGAGAGGGTCGGTGTACTCATTTGTAAATGCAAGAGAAAGACATAGGGAGCTGATGATGCAGCCGAATTGTTGTGTAAAGGCCTTAATGCTTGTTTGATGCTCGGCTAAAGGCAGTGACACAAATTGTTAATTTGATTTGATTTAGAATTTTTTTTGTGCTAATTTTGCAACTTTTATTATTTTGAATGCATTCATTATTTGCACAATTTTAACAGCTGTTTGAATTTTTTTTTTTGTTTATTATACTGTATATGGGAAAAACTTCTCTCTACTTACATCGAAGCTAGTAAAAATCTCCCAAACGTCTTTCACCCTGCTTGGAAAACGGAAATCTTCCGGTAGCCAAGTTATAAAGTACAGGCACAAATTGCATAGGATTTACTTCTCGATTTTCATGGTGAGTTTAGCTATTCCATTTTCTTTCTTCTCTAGCGATCAATTACAGCAAATATTATCCAGAGAAGAAATGGGACGTTATTGTTCTTCCATGATTGGGATGTGCAAACACAAGGCAAAATATGGAAGCTTCCAGACGGTTGAAGTGTGCATTCATAGAAAGATCAATCGTTGTGAAGGTGTAAAGCGCAGCCTTGGATGAAACCTCATCACGACGCATGGGTTTGATCAATGCTTGCTGGTCTGGAACTCTTCAGCTTGGACTGGTTATTGTCAGTGTTTGGTGCTGCTTCACAATCCTTAATGAGGAAAACATTGATTTTTATTTTTTATTATAAATTGTCTATTTTTGTTTCCCCAGATTGGGGACAGGAATGGCGAGCTGACGGCCCGGATGAATGTGCAGGAGCTGATGGAGGTTCTGGGAGTAAAAGAAGCAGATCTTTCCCCATCTGCAGCCGAGTTTAATATGCAGGGTAGACTCATATCTCAACTTTGATCTGAAGTACCAAGCAAACGTAACTTCTGGACTGGCTTAATTTTTCTGATTAGCTATATTCATTTTCTTTTGCTGCAAGGGTGAATAAGTTGGGGCAAATTTAGACAAAGTTTCCCACTATAAACGGATGAATGTAGGGGTGTTTTGTTTCATTTGTTTTTGTTTCATGTTATCTCCACAGCTGTCCTTGTATGGGCGGATTTTATTCATATTTATGTTCTCTTCGGTTCTCTCGCTTTACTAAGCAATCTTTCTTTTCTATTTTCTTCAACAGGAGCACGCCCCAAATTCAATAAGAAGAACAGCATGGAGAGTGTGGAGCTCTGGAAATACAGTTCCGAGGTCAGATTCTACAGACAAGCACATTATCCTTTCTTTACTCCAATATTTTAAGGATTTAATAATCAAAGTTATGTTAGTTGGCAAAATTAAACTCTATGAAAGCTGCAAGCGGCACCATCCTCCGGCACAATCGCCTCTCAGTGGCCAGTCTTTGCGATTCCCAGTATTTAGCTCTTGGTTATTGTTTTAGTGCTCTTGATATTATATTCTGGCAGTATAAGAATGCCATAGACGTGCCATAACTTTTTAGCTTCAACACGTATTTATTTCAGGGTCAAGGTTATATAAATGTATTAGTGTATCAATTGGTTAAAACATTAGTGAATTGAGCGCATAGTCCTCCAAACATTTTTTTACATTTAATTGATTTGCATAACGGTATATTTAGGGCTTAAGTACCATAGGTGCGTAGAACCCTATTGTAATTGCTCGGAATTTCACACATGTCAGAACTGGTGAAAAATTGCGTATGATTGGGGTTAGAAAAGTAGGTGTGGCAAATGGCTCTATAGTGCTCTCAGTTGGTCGTACATAAACGAAATCCGGCACGCATATGTAGGGTTCCAAGACTTAAATGTTAGTTTTATAGATCGTGTTTTCAAAATCAGAAGAAAGTTTATTTAAGTTGTACTTTAACAATTTAACATTTTATCTGGTCACCTCCATAATCCATCAGTCTTACCTTAAGGCATATGGGATGTTAAATTGTAAAGTTTTTTTATTTTTACATCTTTAAATGATGTGCGCACAGTGGCCGTCAAAAGTCAAAATTTTAACATAAACAGGAAGTTGCTAATAACTAGCCATGCAATGTCCGATTGGGTTCAAATTTTCCATGCGTGTAAAGAGTCTATAGCTGTGTGCCAATCCTGGAGTGTGCATCTTCCCGAGTGAGTATTTTAAGGACGCTTACGTCACAATGTTTCATTTCAGCAAAACTCGAAGGGTCCTTAAAATGCACCCTTCAAATGCATCCTACTTTCGCCTGAATTCGGAGGATGCATCACGACCATCCTTCATGGCCTCAGATATCCCACAATGCTTTGCGTTTTTGTTTTTTTTCATTAGAATCAACACAAAACACAATTGAATTTGTATTAACATGTAAGCAACAGTTTTTTTTATATAAAGGACAGAATATTCAAGCTTTAAATGCTGGTAGTGATGGCCGAATTTTAAAACATATTTTTATTTTTAACATTAATTGTAAACATTCACACAGCCAACTAAATGTTAACTAAGTATTGATGGATATAATTATGTTTTCAGAAGCAGACGAAGGAGTTTATAAAACTTATGAAAACAGAATGAAGCTAGAATAACATACTGGTTTAAATTACACACAACATAAAATAGAAAGTGATCCCAGAGGGAAATGTGACCAATGTAACCAAAACGGAAACACAGAGCATGTTTTAATACAATATATTCAAAATAAAAAAAGACAAAAAAATAAATAAAGAAAGAAATATAACAATTAAAAATAATCCCTAAAACACTAAAAATAAATTAACCAATGAAAGAACTTACAGTTATCTTAAAAATTCATCAGACACAAAACATAAATCACTTAAAGAAAAAATCATTAATTCATTTCGAGATCAAAACTACTGATCCAGCTGGTGGCGCTAATGCACCATAAAGCAAACTGCCAAAAAACTAGACCGTCCCGTTCATCAAGAGTTTTTGAAGCCTTCGGAGGATCCTCCCAAGCCGCAGCCTTAGGGGCTGGGTAAGGACCCTCCTAAGGCTTTTAGAACCTGGATTGGGACGCAGCTTATGTTTCTGGTGAAACCAAGAACTATAAACAAACAAGTTTTCCCGTCCAACCAGTTACGCACCACAGGGAGTGCAAACAGTACATATGCAATAATTATGCAAAAACCAAAAAAAACAAACAAATCTTGCATTCATTTACAAATGGAGATTGGTTGGTCATGGGCTTCTGTCCGCTGGTTCTTGGGTAAAAATTATTTGAGGACTCCTGTTATAGATAAAAACTGTTGAAACCTCTTATTCTGAACGTCTTCTGAAACTTGCTGAACACAAAAGTGAGATGTGTTTTCTATTCATACATTTACAGTTTATATTTAAATATCAAAATCTACAATTTTAACAGATCTATGAAGGATTTGGGGTTGTTGACTAAATTAATTTTGTTTTTGAGCAGGATGGTGACTCCTGGGAGGTAGATGGGGTGTCGTGGACCCCCAGGACTCAACTTGATAACTCAAGGAGAGGTAAAGGTTTCTCTGAGAGTCCATCATCAGATGAGAGGCAGTGGCTGAACTCACCGGTGGACACTGAGGACATCACTGTTCATGTTTCCCATCCGGTATGACTTTGCAAAGACACACTGTAGAGAAGGGAATGGGATGATTCAGTTATAGTGTAATCGTTTAGGATGGTTACCAAAACCTGGTACTTAACATCTTAACACCCACCCCTCTTTTTGAACATAGGTCTGAAAAAGGCATACCCGAAATAAAATGCCTGTAACTCTCACATTTTGAGGGTTAAATTAATGTCCTTGGTGTCATTGAAGAGGTAATCCTTTCTAGTTCATCAGGAAAAAGTAAGGAACTGGTTACCTTACACAAAACTAAAGTTAAAGATTCACAAACTTAGTAGAAATAGTAGAAATTATCCTCGCCTACATTTTTTTTATTATTTTTTAAATAAGTGAATGCTTGAGTCCCTGGTGGACTTTTTGACAAAACTGAATAGAAGCCACAACTGTGGCCCAATACATGACCAAAATCTGTCAAAATGGAGCTAAACATGTTTTCTGGAGTGATTCTTATAAGACAATGTCCAGGCAGGCACCATTGGCACCAGATTGGCACTTGGTAACCAAATAAACAAATTGATGTAAATGTGCATTTATTTTTAAAATACAAAATAAATACCACTAAATAAACTACTCAAAAAAATAAATGTGACATTTTTTTGAAAGAAAATGCAAACAATGAAAAAAAATAAATTAAAACAATGTGATTTGTGCCACACATTAAAACAATATGAATCTCCTCTAAAATGTCCTCAAAACGATCAAATGTCTTCTTTAGATTCCATTGTGCTACTAACAGTCACAGAAAAACACGCCTTTTTCTCCGGAAAAAAAGTTTTTGCTGTGAGCTCTCTGCTCACCGGCGTGCGTAAAAATGGATGACTGTAAGCATCTGCTTTCTTTACACAGTCATTTTATTTCATGTCTGTCAACCAAACTATGTTAACCTATACATCGCTGGAAAGCTCATCTCATTGGCTAAATGAACCGTCAGTCTGCATCAGTCAGACTGACGTAAAACAACCGTAAAAAAAATCACTGACTTTTTATTTTTTCTTTTGTAGCAAACGAAAGTGAATAGTTGTGCTTTTATGTCTTTTTCTCGTGGTAAACACGTTTTTGGAGTAGCAGCTTGGATGCATTTTGTTTGTTGGACTGTTGCTAGTACAATGGTATGACACTCGATGATTCAGTGGCTGTGCACCTGTAGAGACATCATAAACGGTAGGCGTCGCCATTTTGCTTTGTTAGGACTCTTTACAGAAATTGACTAACTGTTGTTGCTGTAGAAATTCAGCTTTCAAATGATACCTAGTTTGTCAAATTTTGCTTAAAAGTAGGGAGTGCAATTATGCAATCTTCTGTAAGTGTCAATTTCTGGTGTTAAGGGGTTAATTAGCCCCAGGGCCTAATTATAAAAGACCGGAGTATCAATAAGCTCTGACGTTACTGCAGAAAAAAAAAATCCTAATTACTATTGCTAATTAAACATTACTTTGCAGCTTTTTCATTTGCAATAATATTCATTATTCACCTGCACTGCTGTTATGTGGAATCTCATGCACGAAATGTATGTTCCGCAATAAACAGAGTTCACACGCAGCGTTAAACGATCCAAAAGTATGTTTATACTTCATCTGTGTGGATGCAACAAGATTTTTTCTCAAATTTTTTTTTGCCTCAGGGATTAGGATACTTGGACACAAATCTATGCAGGCTTTGCCAAAAGAACCCCAAAGGTCATACAACAAAGCGAGCCAGACAGGAGCTCTGTCTTAAGAGACAGAAATTTCAGATCCAGTGGTTCAAATGCTGTTTACTAAAGATAATGGAGAGGTTTCATAGTCATCTGGCGCTCTGTGGAATCGTAACTTTTGACATGTTGAAGCAGACCGATTGCTACCAACTTGATTTTGGTAATTCTCACTGGAGCAGTTCATTATTCTGGAGGCACATATAGTGAAAAATGTCTGGCTGCGCATCCAGCACAACTGGCACTCTCTGACTATTGGATAGCACACGATACGTGACATTCACTCTTTTTTTCACTCTCTCATATGTTCTTTTTACTAGCGCAAACGCATTAATAATAGAATAGGGGTTCAAACAACAAATCCTAAATTGTGCAGTTTGGTTTTTGTTTAAAGTTCAAAGCAATGTGACATAAGATTCGTAACATGTATTGTTGCATCTTTAAATAAAGTTTGCTTTTGACACTTTGCACAAGTTAACGGTACTTTATTTCTGGGAACACGTCTACGTTTTACATATTTAGGACCACAGTTTCAACCACATGGAACATGTTCATATTATAGAGGTCAACCACATGATGGATTAAAGGAAAATACTACAGTCCAATATTTTGAACATTTATTTTAATCTGTACATTGATTGTACACAAATTTTGGTGATCACACTGTGCTTCAGGAATGGATGAAGTCACGTGACGTGTGCTATCCAATAGAGAGCCAGTCAGGACAAGAGAAGGAGGGTGCCAGTCGGAGTGTGCTATTGAAAGTCTGTAAGCAGACACTCTTGCATATAGTTGACTGACTAATCTGGAGATCACTAATCTTGAGGCACATGCAGTTCACTAATCTTGAGGCACATACAGTTAACTCGCTGGGGCTGTTCACTAATCTGCAGGCACATACAGTTGATTCTCTGAGGCAGTTCACAAATCTTAGGCACATGAGGTTGACTCACTGGGGCAGTTCACTAATCTGGAGGCACATGTAGTCAACTCTCACTGGGTCTATTTACTTATCTTGCGGCACATGAAGTTGGCTATGCTTAGTTTGTTCAAGATGGAATATCTTTTTGATTCTCACTGGGGCAGTTAACTTATCTGTAGCCAGACAAAGTTTGTATTTACTTATCTGGAGGCACATACAGTTGACTCTCGTTAGGGCTGTTTACTAATCTGGAGTTCACTAATCTTACACACTGGGGCAGTTCAATAATCTTAGGTATATGAGGTTGTCTCACTCGGGCAGTTCACAAATCTGAAGGCACATGAGGTTTACTCACTGGGGCAGTTCAATCATCCGATGCACATGAGGTTTACTCACTGGGGCAGTTCAATCATCCGAGGCACATGAGGTTGACTCACTGGGGCAGTTCAATAATCTTAGGTATATGAGGTTGTCTCACTCGGGCAGTTCACAAATCTGAACGCACATGAGGTTTACTCACTGGGGCAGTTCAATCATCTGAGGCACATGAGGTTGACTCACTGGGGCCGTTCAATAATCTTAGGTATATGAGGTTGTCTCACTCGGGCAGTTCACAAATCTGAAGGCACATGAGGTTTACTCACTGGGGCAGTTCAATCATCCGAGGCACATGAGGTTGGCTCACTGGGGCAGTAAACTAATCTGGAGGTACATGAGGTTGACTTTCACTGGGGCAGTTCAATAATCTGGAGGCACATTGAATTGACTCCCACAGGTGCAGTCACTAATCTAGAGACACATGAGGTTGACTTTCACTGGGGCAGTTCAATAATCTTAGGTATATGAGGTTGTCTCACTCGGGCAGTTCACAAATCTGAACGCACATGAGGTTTACTCACTGGGGCAGTTCAATCATCTGAGGCACATGAGGTTGGCTCACTGGGGCAGTACACTAATCTGGAGGTACATGAGGTTGACTTTCACTGGAGCTGTTCAATAATCTGGAGACACATTGAATTGCCTCCTACAGGTGCAGTCACTAATCTGGAGACACAAGAGGTACACATAATTGGCTGGGCTTTGTTTGCTCAAGCTGGAATATCTCCTTCATCAGGCGAGAGTGTTTCAGTCGTTCACATTGTAGTGTCTGTGGTGTAGACTGGCTCCGAAGCTGAAGAGAATTGTCTGTGTATATCACCGGTTATTGATACTTAGCAGCGGGTATGGCGTCTAAATTTCAAACTGCTCACATAAAGTGCTTTCATTGGCTCATTCTAAGTAAGGCCCTCTCTGACTCGCATTCAGATTGTCACTTAATATCACGTTAGATTGAAGTGAAGAACTAAAAGGTTTTTAATTAATTTGGCATTTTAATACATTTTAATTACTTATTTTGTTTTAATCGTATTACAATTGTTATTTCTAAAAACTATAAACAATGCAACTAAGGCTTGAATGGTTTCTGGGTCAAAATCCATTTCTCTCTCTCTCTCTCTCTCCCTCTCTCTCCCTCTCTGAGTGTGCGTGCGCGTAAGTAAATTACTGAATCGAGCACTGAGAGGCTGAAATGCACCTACACACTCACTGTCAGTGTAAGGAAGCTGTTGAAGGGACAACACTCATCACACCGATGGATAGATGGATAGCAGACACACACATGGAATAATGTGAGGCTACTTTGTGTTCAATATGTCTATTTGGAAATTCTTTGTTTGACTTTTTTGAGCAGTGAGAACTGGAAACTTTTTAAAGTATACTGGAAGTAGTCAGTTTGTGAAACTTGATCGAATTTAACCACAAAGATAGACATGGAAAGTACTTTTCTTTATGTAAAAGGCTATTTTTTGTTCTTGTAAATGAGAAAAGAAAAATTATTTGTAAAAGTTTTAATGCAAATGAAGGGTTTACTATGGATGTTTTTTGTGGAATTAAAAAGATCATGGAATTATGCAAAATCAATTGTTTAAATCCCTTTGAGCATCTCATAATCAGAGCAGAAATAATGAGCTGCTTTCCCACACTCACACACGCTCTAATGAAGCAGAGCAGGCTTGAGTCTGATTGGATGAGGGTTCACAAATCCCTCAGTATCACAATTATTAATTTGTGAAATTTTAGTTTGGCATAATGTGGTCAGGATGTGTGCTCCGCCTCATGTTTCTAAATGTGTTGGTGTTTAAAATAAGTTGGTCATGCCCACCAGATTCCAGTGGAACAGTTTGAGTGGAATATCTTATCTGGCGGCTCTCCAAGCATTGTTGCTTTTAAGGTTTTTTTCTTGAGCTATCCGAGAAGTCCTTCTCGGATAGCTCACTTGTCAAAAGAGTTGTTCGTTCATATGTTTAATTTTTTGTTCGTTAACACCCCCCCTCCCCCACACACACTCCCCCCCCTGTAGAAGTAGATCTATATGTCTGATAAATGAATCTTTCGGTTATTTGAAAGCTCAATCTGATCTTGCTTCCACTCTTCCCCCTTCACACGTAAACACTCACTCACTGAGAATGTGCCGTTGAGCTTGTGATGAATCGTGTCATGCAGACCCATACACACTCTCTCTGTTGAGTTGAGATTGTGATAAGGGCTCACATGAGTGCAATCAGAATCCAGAAACCAACGCTTCATTCAGCTGATAAATCCATTTATAGAGAGGAGACCTATGCAGTCCAAAAGTTAAGGGGAAAGTAGAGCAAAAAATGTACCGGTACTTTGTGATATGATTTCCTCTCTCTCACCTGAATCTTTGGTCCATCCTTGGAGCTGATCTGAACTCATTTGAAATCATATGAACAAGAGTTCCAGAGGGAGAGATAGTCAATGCAGACCAAAGTAATTCAGAGCTTCAACTATGGTTTTATACAGTAGTTAGAAAATAGAAATCTAAAAATGTTTTCGGTTCTATTTTAGTCTCCAGACTAAAGGCCTCTACACACCAATCTGACAATGCGCCTCAATCGAAAACCATGGGCACCAACGGGACATCACACATTAGAGTTGTGCCAAGCAAAAAGATTTTGCACTGCCATAAGTTTTGATGACGTGAGAAGGATGTAAAACAACGTGGAGATACTTTCATAGCGACTTCACACAGGAAACACGAAAGAAACTCTGTGATCAGCCGCCAACATTATAAACCGTTCAACGTCCATTATTTTTTCTTTGTGTTCTTTGATTTCTTCTCTATTATCATCTTCTTCTTTCCTGTTTCCTCTTGTGGTGTAGAGTGCATCTTTTGCACCACAAGCCCCATCTTCAGGCAGGGAGAGTCATTGCATCAATATTTCCTTGACCCAGATGATGAGCACATATGTGTGTACAGGCCTTAAAGAATCCCTACCTGTACCTTCTTTGTCACATCGGATTATAGCATTAACATAAATATTCTTCTAGAATAAAAGCTGGAAACCAAAGACCCAATGTTACTGAGTTTGGATTTATGCCTTTCTCAAAGTCTGGATGATGCCACTTTTAGGCCGTGCTCTCACTTACCCCCCCCCGCCGTCTCTGTTGTGTACCATTGCATCCCTAATATTCATCACCAAAATGGTTCCAAGGGATAAGCAAATGCATCACTCCTGGTAGTTTTTAAAATGTTGATATTGTGACGAGGTAATGGGGCTGATCAGCCATCAGGAGAGTGGTGTCATGTGGGAGACGGGAGCAGCAAAATGGACTCCGCAAGAGCCACCGGGAGCCGAAGGAACCCATGAGGTGTCCACCGACTGGGTCTAGTTTGTCAATGTTCAAAATTCACGTCCACCATACAAGCATGCTGGGCTCTGGACTGCACATATAGGAGTCGATGACAGGCCACATTGGTCCAGAAAGCCCAGAGCCCGGATACGCCAGCACAGCGGGATCACACACCTCTGGTCTGAAAACCCAGGCCCCACTGAACTAATCAGGATGAAGACACTCCGGAGTACTCACAGTGCACTACCCGGAAGCCTGCGCTCATCTGATCTGCCACCCCATCCCATATGTCCTTTTTGTAATTTGAATTTGCTAGACTAATATCAAAACTTGCATTTTAGGTGATTTAAATTACTTTTACTGACCTGCGTACGATGTGGTGGACTGGCCACTCTTTCATGGTTTAACTGTTGTTTTTTTGCCCAAAATATGCTGGAGATTCCAGCAAAACCCTGTGACCCAAAAAAGGAAATTATTGGGTAAAATGAAATGACCTGAAAATGAATAAATGGTCATGAAAACTTAACATAAAATTAACAATAAATGATAAACTGCTTACATTTGTGAGTCACTTCCTGTTTTGTTTTCATGTAGTTCTGTAGATCCATTGGAATGGAGGGCCATATACCACTTCATTTAACCCTCCACCTTCATTCAAAAGGAATGGGGGCACTTCTACAATGGTACAATGAAACATTGCTATTTCAAATTATTATTATTAATCTGGAAGAGTTTATAGTTCCTAAAATTTTCAGCTTAGAAACTAAAAAATATCAACATTTCAATTTCCACAACACAATGTAATCTGAAAGATATGAGTTGTAAATAGAAACAAATCCCATGGAGATCATGTGAGTGTAGCTGATTAAATGGTAAAATTAATTTAACTGATTGAATATTTAAATCGAGGAAGCTTTTAAGTGATTGAATATTTAGATGCAGCATTTGGATATTTATATTTAGGGAACATTTAACTGATCGAGTATTCAAGCAGAGAGAGCTTTTTAATCTGACTCAGCTTGCTCCCATAGCTATGGATTTTTATAATTATTCAAAACGTTAAACTGGATTTTTAGTTATTACTTTAGGGTTACGTTTAGTACAATTGCTCTATATTCAGCAAAAATTGCATGTTAACTTTTCATGTACCATTTCTTTTTTTCAGACTGTTTGTATTATTGCTACATTTTCATTTATGATGCACAATTTGTTAGTTTTCTACCAAAGTGCAAAAAAAGAGCTGAAAGTAGCATAAACACTCAGCGAATCAGAATCGTTTTTTTCTATGGCATTTGTGCATGTTATCTTTATATAACATTATAATGTCATTTATGCAACATACACGAAGAAAAGTGTTCTAATAGACTGTAATTACATTAAATGCTGTATGTTAAACTTCTCTACACTTTTATTGAAACTTGTTTTTCTTTTATACTTTCACACATAGAAAATCTCAAGAGAGGCATCCGATGAAGACTGTTTCTTTGACCTGCTGAGTAAGTTTCAGAGCAGCCGAATGGATGACCAGCGATGTCAACTGGATGAGACGAATAATGATCGAGAAACCGGAGATGATCAAAACTCACTCAGTGATATAATCGGTCAGTCACAGATCTTCTGAAATATATATTTGCTATAGGTCACTGTTGTATGATACGCTGGGTTTTTGACTTGTAATCAAAGCTAGAATTTTTAGATTCATAAAGTCAGACATACTTGATAATTAGCCAATCGGAGTAGAGCGTTCAACTGCCATGTGAAATGGGTGGGTGTATCCAAGCAATTTCAGCCAGAATAATAAATGAAAAAAAACTTGAGATCCCTTCATGATGTGTAGGAAACTCAGAATCGAAGACCAGAAGATTTTGAAACTGGTTTCATTCACACCTTTGATAAAGTTGCACGAGTGAAAGGGCTACTTCAAGGCTGGACGCGAAAAATTTTTATTTATTTTTTTCCCCAGGAAGTGATTCACTAACTACTAAGCAACATCGTCTCTCGTGAGATCCTGAAACAAATGCATGCGAGTTAAACAGAGGGAAAGACGGAGAAAAATATGAGCCCCTGTCGAGGCTTTATTTTGCAAAAAAAAAATTCTAATATCCATCATTTCTGCCTTTCTCTCTGTCTGGCTTAATTCAGACAGTGCAGCGCAAACACTTCGCTCCATGCAATCCTTCTCTCTAATTGGTCGTGGTGTAATGAGCCACTATTTCTTTAGTGGCTCGTTAATCTACAGTTCTAGAGTATTCATTACTTCTGGAGTTTCTAGGGCTAATGAGAAAAAGCCCTGGATGCCCAGACACGTTTGCATCTGATTCGGGATCAGATTCTGGCTCATAGAGGTAAGGTTGCATAACGTTTCCTCAGTATTGAAGTTGATCGTAATTAATCTAATCTCCCTCACATCAATTATGATTATCAGACAGTAACTTTACATACACATCATGAATATACAAATCAGTAACAAAGATGTTTTATTAAGTTTTACGTTGTTCATGGATGCACAATCGGCCAAACCGAGTACAATTGATTGTTGCTCATATTGTTTAAAACTTCATTAAATTTATAAAACAACATTTCAAAAGTGGTTTTAGAAGTCAGTGATGTTGGCCAATGCTTGTGTTTTGTAATGAACAATGTTGAAGGTGTTTGTATATAGTTTGAATTGTGTTCAGACTTAAGTTCATAGTGTATGAGGAATTTGGTTCCAAAATCCGCTAAATGGCATTTCACTTTTGTCAAGAGTTAGTGCCAAATCAGAAATGTATTGTGTTCTAAAAACATGATACTTGGCATGTAACTCATTCCTGGTTTGTCTTTTTTTTTTTCAATCGCAATAAATGGTACTCTAGTTTTTTCTTAAAACTCCACCAAATCAAGCAAAGCACAAAGGAAATGAAATGCTTTGGAGGTGGGGAAATCCAGACTCTAATTTGCACCAAAAGTTTAGAATCATTTCATAATCATTCCACGAAGATGGAACAGTATCAGGCCGTGTTCATACTGATCTGTCAATAAAGTCCAGTGGAGACCTCCAAAATTTACCAGCAGGCAAAAGGAGAGACTTCACTTCACTAGGCAGCAGATAACTCCGCACTTCAGAGCAGTGAGTCCAATAACGAGTTCTGACACTGTTTTACCGATCTATTCTCGAACTAGCTGCTTGATTCACTATTGATGTTGTTAGTTTTAAAAAAAAAAAACAAAAAAAAAAACATTTGTATTGATGCCTTGGATTTAGTGTTTTGTGAGAAAAAGAAAGTCATGATGCGTTATATGTATGCTAAAGAAGGACGCACTTCAGCTAAAATCTCCTAGAGCTCAGTTGTCCTCCAGTATCCTCATGTTATTTTGCAAACTTTACATTCGTTCATTAAACAAGGAAATATGAGGAGATAGAATCATTGTGCATCAAGCATGCATACATTTATATAGTTGAGGTTCAATGAGGTTCAATTCAATGTGATCTAAAAAGAGTTCTCTTTTGTTTCTTTTTGTTTAGCTGTGGGTTCAAGATTTCACAAGAGACACAGTCAAAAAAATGTCCATTATTCTGATTTAGCTCTTAAAGCTAGCTGTACTGTGCTGGTACTAGTTAGCGCCTCTCATGAGATCGCTATCTCCAAACAAACTCGATATGGAGTCTCATAGGAGTAAGTACATATATGTACAGTGGTACCTCAAGATTTGAATGCTTTGAGTTACGAAATGCTCGGGATATGGACATAATACAGAAATGTTTTGCTTCTGTGCAGCGCTTGTAAACACGCAAGGTGACATCATCCATGAGGATACAGAATAAAAACTGCTACGTTGTTTACCATCTGCCATGTTTCTTGAACTTATAATTTGTACATAATTTACCCTTTAAGTTGTTGAACTCCACAACAGTGTTTCAACAAAAAATTATTTGTTCATTATTAAAGTATTGTGTATATAAAACAACAAACTCACTACTGCTAATTTAGATAAACTAATGAAAGCCTGTATATTAAATTTTTATTTTAATTCATTAGAATGGTGTATATTGTGTAGTTGTTTGTGCATTGAAGAAGCCACACTGAATAATTCCAAACCATTAAATGTACTGCTTTTATACAAATATTTTCAGGATCTTGTATTACTTCTTTTTCCCTATATATGCACACACACAAACACACAATCAAAATGCAATTTATTTGGATTTCTTGCCATTTGATGCCAAATTGTCACTTTTTTAAAACTCATGGAACAGAAGGAAAACATTCTGTCTCAGTGCTTTTATAATTTTGCATGGAAGACCCGTCTACTCCGAGCGACAACACAAAATAATTGAAAATGTCCTCATTCAAGGCCACTTCTTCATTTCATCCTCCCACTTAGTTATACACCGCGGATGTGGTAAATATTTACCATCACAGCATTTAATAGTGTTCCACATCGCTGCTAACACTCCTTACTTACCGGCTAGCAAAACGGAAGTCTAACACATTATGAGGAAGTACGTCATCGTATTTACTTCCGCGTTGCAAAATAAGGTGGATACTAACTATTATTGACATAATTCTGTTGCAAGCAGGGGCTTCATGCAGTGGATATTTAATCTTAAATACACAAGCGCTAATGTGACCTTACACACCAGCAAAAAAATGCAGTCTGTCAATGTGTCAGTTTTCAAGAAATTCAGCGAGTCACTTTTTTTGGCTCATTTGGTCACATGTCTTCAACTGGGAAAGGCAGCAGTAGGCAGCGCTTGAGAACAAAACGAGGAGCTGTCCTCCCAGAGAGGCAAGCAGAATTAAAGCCAGGTCCCTTGGAATGACATCCAGTCACTACTGAGCTCACACAGCAGGAGAGATCAGTGACAGAGGGTTTAAAATGCCATGGCTTTAAACAGAATCGCATAGAACTTTGTCCAAAACAGCGCATGCTTTTAATGAATTTTTTTTGGGTCCAAATAACTGAAAAGGTGCCCATTTTGAATGAAACTATTGTTTACATTGCCGTCTATGACTTTGTATCTCCTTCTCAACTTCACATTGCCAATAATCAGAGACATTATTTCACTCAGAACATATTTCACACTCCACGATTGTGACCCGCTGACAGCTCCAGATATCAAGCAGCCAAATATCTCACGACCAGACTGAGTCCTTGGTCCTTCACACTGCACGCTTGTCACATGGATGCACAATCTCAAATTTGCTTGCAATTCTTCGCATAAACTCACTGTCTGAAATCGGCTTTAAAGAGAATTACTTTGTTTTCCAAAAAACAAATAGTTGTGGTTTATTTTTACAGATGAGCGATCACTCATCCACTTCTACCTTGCCATAAGTGCGCCTCACACAGTGTTAATTGAGCCATCGTGTGACACTGAATAAAATGCAGTTCACCGAAGCGCCTTCTAGTGTTCAGGAGAGGGTCTGTGCACTCATTTTTAAACAAAAGAATATACGCAGAGAGCTGACAATGCAGCTGCTGCAGTTCAGATGCAAATTTGCGTAAAGGCCTTTACATGGTGATGTCTACAATGTGGTTGTGACTAGACATAAAGTACGCTTCTTTTTGACTACTCAAATTACTCTATTGACGTCAATAAGATTGTACACTTTGTAATTAAAGAGATATCTTTTATTAATCAGAATTCAAATTATACATTTAATAGCAATAACTAATTTAGAGGCTAGTGCTAATTCTAATTGCACATATCTTTAATTGTTATTGACTAGTCAAATTATAATTATCAGTCACCTAAATGCTATTTTTTTTATCATTAACTATAATTATGGATAGCCAGAATGATGGTTTGCCATACACTTTCCACCTCTACCTCATAATATAACAATCACTCCCGATGTATTTGATTTATTTTTACCTGGAAGGTCACAGTGCTACCCATTGCGCCACCATGTCGCCCTTCTCACCATAGAACTTTCATTAGAATAAAGAATGAACCAAACACTCGATACAAATCCAGCGCTAATGGAACTAAACTCTTCATATTTGGTAAACAAATGAAGGTTTCCGTGTGTTACAGTTTGCTCATCAGTAGAGGATGTGTAGAAGAAAAACAAGTTTCCTTGTTTTGTGTCTGTTCAGATGCGGCTCTACTGTCGTCGCCTCAGACCGAGGAACTATTCGAATTGATTGCCAGCTCTCAGAGTCGTCGCCTTGATGATCAACGGGTCAGTGCCAGTGGGTTGCCGGGCCTTAGGATCACACAAAGCAACTTATGTCACCTGCGTACACGCGGTCACTCACCAGCACATCTGGGAGGAGAGGAGCTCGGTGCTCAGGAACCTGGAGACGATTTCTTCAACATGCTCATCAAGTGCCAGGTCAGGGGCTGAAACACAAATATATATTTCTGATCAGTAAAATTGAAAAGAAGCTTTTGTGCTTAACCTCTTAAGTCCGAGAGTCCCTGGTACCTGGGACTTGCCCCTTGTGCGTTACATTTTCACTCATAGCTCACTAACCCTGAGAATAACCCACACATATTAAATACTGTTGTGTTCAGCGGAAACTCCTCCAAAAACTTATTTAATTCAATTTCATATCCGTTAACCACAGCTCTACCGCCATGCAAATAAACAACAACATGTCCGGAGTATAATTCATGACCAAGTTTTTGTTTATGCGCGATATGTATCCACAATATAAACGCAAACACCAAAACCATGGCATCAAATGAAAGCTAACAACCAGCTGAATCCAGCGATATGCAACTCTTTAACATTGCACGAAGTATTTCAGAGCAGGGAGCGAAAGTTCCCCGAAAAAACGCCAGCGAAAACCAAGCAAGCATGTAAATCTTGTCTTACCTTTGCCGTTTTTTCAACAAAAAGTTATTTCCATAGCGATAAAAGTCCGTTTGTTGTTATGTCCGGTCGATAGCTTCGCGGAAACTCCATTTTGTGTTTTTTCTGTTGCTCCCGTGCTCTCATTACGTCACCAAATATGGAATGACTCCCCGTGTGTAAGAGGTGGTCTCTCCACGCTGCGCGTCATGTGATTCGTCGGCGATGCTGTCCGTCTCAAAATGGTTGAACTTATTGGCTTCCTCAGAATCAGAGCTTTCCAGCGATATATAGAGCTCCTGGATTGGACAGATGGTCGGGGGGTAGGGACACGCAGAAACTCGACGTCAAAGCGTTTGTGAGTGAAAGGTTCCCAAAAGCGCAGCAAGATGGTGTAAATGAGCTTCCATCTCCCTTTTACAGCGTTTCTTTAGGAGTTTTTTTTTGCTGAAATCATGTCCCGTAAGCAAGAAAAGAAGACTATGAACGTAGCTGAAGCTTTGGACAAGATTTTTTCCATATTTCAATTATTGTGCCAAATTGTGCCAAACTGTGCCAACATGGATTACGCCTGAACTTTGTTCAATCAAAACCTTTACAGAATATTAGTTTCTTGTAGTATGAACACCAAACTTGCTACAGATGTCCTTGACATGTAGTGGTTACAATTGATTGTGTTTATTTGCTTCGTTATAAGTAAAATAAGGAGATATTGGAGGAAACGTGTTTTTTTTTTAGGCGGAGTTCATTTTTTGGCCATTCCAACATCAATTACTCTTACCCAGTGTTCTTGACTGTCAAATTAACTCATCCACCACTCCCCAAGAACCTATATTCATTTTGATACCAAGATTTACAGTTTAGGCCTTGTAAAAGCTGAGAAATGCCTTAAAAAGTAAAAGTATAGGATTTTCGGAAAATAGGCCTCAGGGCTTAAGAGGTTATTATTGATGTTTTTTTAAAAATGGAAAGTTTAACAATTTATTTTCTTTAGGACACCTCACGTCTTATTGTGGACATTTAAAGCTATTCATTAAAGGATCACCAATGTTGTGATGTTTTGGCTTCTAGTTCCAACTTGATTTTGAAGAAGACAATTGGTGTTTGTTTGTAATTGTCTAATGTTCACTTAACACGTAACAATTAAAGTGTAGACATATATTAACCCTCCTAAAATCTGCAAACACCCTTTTTCTCCAATTTAAAACGATAATATCAAGAAAGATTTTTTTCTAAACAGTTGGTGTCAGGTAATCAGTGTCTTCATTGACTACTTAACAAAACTCTGAAATACACCCCTCCACCCCACACCCACACTCCCTGCCCTTTACACTTACAGATTACCTCATACAGAAAACTCACCTAAAATTGGAAATGAATATTTGTGTTGTAGGTATAGTCAGTTTTAAAAATGTTCAGTTCACCCTCCTCATATCAATACGCCCTTGCCAATTCGCCAGTTGCTCATTTGAATAGCTCCTGTATGTATTGGTATTAGGTTACGTATGTGGAAAAAGCTCATGTCAGGGAAGGAAGCAATCAATGAACAGCTCCTTTGTGTAAACATCCAATCAGTGAGCGCTACAGTTAGAGGAGAGCGGGACTTCTCATGTGTCACTCAGCGAGTGAAGGACTTGTCTGCGCTTTTTTTGCTGATGAAAAATGGGGAAAAAAACCCTGAAAACCATGATTATAAACCGCGGTACATTCCGAACCGTGAGCTTTGAGTAGCGTTACATTCAATCGGACACTAATTTGTAATGAAAACCTGAAATGCTGATTTTAGGTCTTGAACATGAGCGACAGCATATCTGTTGGGCCCTGGAAACATTTTGATGACATTAGCAGCACTAAGTCTACCCTATCGTTCAAGTGATAATCTTTCGGACTGAAAACCTTTGCTTAGAAGCCATTTTCAATTCATAGAGTTTAGACAGCTTTTTAGAGCAACTGTCAATGGTTCTTGCAATATTACAGGTATGGTTGTGTTTTTTTTATTTTGCATTTCTGGTATATCTTATAAAATCAGCATCTTATAGTTACCTCAATATCAGCCAAAGCAGATATGTGTAAAAGACCCCGGTGTTCAACTGACCTCAAGGAAACCAATGTACCAAAATATCTACAGGCCATTGAAAAAAGATTATCATGTTATTTTCATGTTGACCACATTCTCCTGATTAAATTAAGAAAAGTCCCTCAATCTGAAGCAAAAAATGTTGCTTTGTGTGCTTCATATTGACCCCATGGATAATAGGAGGGTTAAAGCCAAAACGATGATGTTTTCATGACCTGTATGTGTACATCTGTCTGTGTGCACTTAGTCATCACGGATCGATGATCAGCGCTGCTCTCCTCCAGAGGGGGCACCGCGAGCCCCAACTGTCCCAGATGAAGACTTCTTCAGCCTAATTCAGAGAGTGCAGGCCAAACGCATGGATGAGCAACGTGTTAAACTCCCTGAGGACCAAAGTGAGTCAGACGAGCCTCAAAATGAGCATGAAAATGATGCCCGAGACGTTGATTCTGGGTAAACCACACAAGAAGAGATACCCAGGTCTTGATCCCACATGTGGAGTAAAGAGTAACCAGGGGAAAGAGACGTTTACAAGAGTAACGTAGAGCTGCACAAAGAGACACAAGTGCCATTTTCTCATTTTTAATGTTGCCAATATCAGATTTCAATGTGAACGTTCAGAGACGGATTTTAAGGCTAATGGGTTTGTTTTAGTGGCAAAAGAATGTAGTTAACCATTTCAGTATGAGTGCCTCTCCTGTCCTATAAAACTTGAGACCTGGCTGAAAATAAAAACCTAAAAAAGCACCAGGATATTGTAGGAACCAGAAGAGAGACCAGAAAGAAAAGAAAAGTTGAGATTATGCATTTCACTGCCTGTCATTTTTAGCGGATGTGGCTGTAAAGTGCCACCCTTATATAACAATTTATAGAATTCAGCTTTGTTTCCATTGAAATGCTGATTATGCACATACTAAAAAAAAATAATATGGGCCAAATGTTTTTATTTATTAACTACAGCAATGCCGGCAACATTCTTCCCAGGAGAACACAGAGTCATAGTTCCAACACAAGCAAGAACTCTGGTAAATTACCCATTTTCTTCTGGAGAGTGTAACAGCGTTCTGCTGGAGACTGCAATTACTCTAGCTCAAATTCAGTCAGTGTTTGGAGTGTCAGTGATCAGGTGTCTGTTATTAAGAGTCACATGCACAGAAATGCACTGTATGCACAAATGCATTGTAAATATGGGGAGATGCAACTAGACCGAGATGTGTAAGGATCCCGTATCATGGAGGGTCATTAAACTAACAAAATATAGGGACAATTATACAATTTGTAATACTATTTGTTTTCATGTTAACAAATAGTTTATATTTGGGCCTCATCCTCCACCACAAGTATATTTATTAAAGTATCTAAAAAAAATGTGTGCTTTTTTTTTTAAAACATAATAATGTTCCCGCGAAGGGCATTTACAAGCAGAAAGATTGCTCTAAATGACTTTACACTTTACGAATGAAAAGGCATGTCTTTTTAAATAAACTAAAAATATGCAAATATATGTTTACAAGAAGAACATGTTAAAATTGATTCTACATCCAGAGACAGTAGCTTGTTTCCATCCAAAAATGTGAATTCAATTTTTTACGGAAAACTAGAATATTGCATAAAATGTCCAAAAAGTGAAAACTGGCACCAAATATCAAAAAACAAAATGGAAGCCCTTTTGTCCTATATAAACGTACTTTTGTCTTAAAATGTGTAAACGAATCACAATATTCGTAGTCATGTGATCTTGCTTTTGGAGGTGGGAGACTGCTCTTTGGGAACGCAACCGGTCGAGACAGATCAACATTTCAGAAGTTGTACAGTGAAATTTGTCTGTTGGTTAGTCCATTAATGTCGCCCCATCACGCCCCAGTTCGGACCGAAATTGGACACATGGCATTGCATTGAGATTTATTAGGTAAACGCGTTTCCATTGTTTATTTTTTCTTATCAGATAAAAGTTTATCATACTCAGTTTATGTATCATACATCTAGGGTTTTTTATCCCATATTCCAAAATGCGCATAAAAACAGGTGAATGGAAATCCATCTTATAGAGGATTGTCAGTTGAGGGTCGTGAAAAAATCGTATCCTGTATTAACAGCTTATTAAACTCATGGGTTTGAAACCCAGAGTTGAATCCCAGTTTTTAATTAACTAAATATGACTCAGTATATCAGACAGATGTTTAAAATGACAATTTCAATTAAAGCTGCAAGCAGCAATCAAAGGGCTCGAGCACCTCGAGGGCAATATATTGCACTATGCCTTATGACTAATTCTAAAATAGGAGGTTTATTCAAGCATGAACTGATAGCATTTTAGAAAAATAGGGAAAATTAAAGTGGTTTCTTACATAAGTGTTAAAAAATAGCAGAAAATAGGATATCCATTATGTGGTGCTAGAGAGCTATTTTGCCACACCTACTTTTCAAACTACAATCAGACCAAAAAGATCATGACTTTTAGCTCATTTTAGGCATTCAAAAATGCAAAAATCATGGCTCTGCGCAATTACAATAGGGTTCTATGCAACATCGGGTGCTCAAGCCCTTAAAAAAAAAAAATAGAAATGGAGTAAAAGCTCCCGGTAGCTGATAACAGAGGGGCTTTGTTAGAGTTCCTGGGCATTGTCTTGGACTTGGGAGTGAAGTAAGAAAAGTTCCCAATTCAAGATTTCCTGCATCAAGTGAATGAACATAATTGTTTAATAGTTTCTGTATTCTTTATGTACTTTTACATGCTAGGTTTTTGGATAACTAATCAACATATAAAATAACTTAATAACCAACTTTTTGATTATTTAAAAATGATT